>BQNB010004771.1:54023-101091 GCA_026074375.1 Tanacetum coccineum | reverse complement strand
ACGGGATTTTACTCGTCTATGATCAAAACCGATAATGAATTAACGGGATTTTACAAGATCACTAGATAACCGTGAATGAATGATCGTTTGTTGTTAATGTTTGTTTCTTGTATGATTAATGCAGTTTTAGTCCTTGTTGATGGTTTTGGTTTTGGCTTATGGTTTGATGATTTGTTTGGAATTCGGCACAGTTGGATTATGAAAAAAATATTATTTTTACCCTATTACCAAAATCTAAATTTGGTGTAAAAATAAGCTAAACATGCTATAGAATTTTTTTTTATTTTACTTAATTTTTCTCGAAAAAAGTGTCGCTAAAAGGTGTCGATCGAAAAAAAATTTACCCTATTACCAAAATTTGAATTTGATGTAAAAATAAGTTATAAAGACTATATAAAAAATTACATATTACTCAACTTTTTTTTTTAAATCAAACCGCTGCTAGTGTAAGCAAACCGCCGTGTAATAGAATAATCAAACCGCTGCTTGGTAACTCGCCGTTTAGCAACTCGCCGTTTAGCAACTCGCCGTTTAGCAACTCGCCGTTTAGCAACTCGCCGTTTAGCAACTCGTCGTTTAGCAACTCGCCGTTTAGCAACTCGCCGTTTAGCAACTCGCCGTTTAGCAACTCGCCGTTTAGCAACTCGCCGTTTAGCAACTCGCCGTTTAGCAACTCGCCAGGGGTTCTTTTTGTATTTTTCTATTAAAATATTCAAACCGCCTTGGTACCTGTCAAACCGCCTTCAATAAGGCAACTCGCCGTTTGATTTTTAAGCAACTCGCCGGCAAGAAAATAAGCAAATCGCCTTTGACCTGGTCAACTCGCCGGCTACCTTTTCCTAAATTTCCGGATCTTGTCCCTACCTTTTGTCAAACCGCCGGTTAGAAAATGATAAAATACTCAAACCTCCACGAAGAACATTAGTTCGAATTCAACCAACTCAAGCCAAATAAGCTTATTATCCACGAAAATAAGCTAGAAACATGTAATACTAAGATGGTATTTGAAGATTAAACATCCAATAACATGTATTTCTTTGTGGATCTTCAAAAACGAAGCAACTCTCCACGAAGAACACTTAAAAATTCGAACCTTTTATTCTTTGAAATCGAACTTGAGGCTTTTTGATCACTTGTATTAGCAACAATATAACTTCTTGAGCTTATATGGCAAGAAAAACCACAAGATTAACCAAGTAATAAGCCCAAATTAAGCTCTTTGAGCCGTGGGCTTTTCTAAGCCAAAATAAGCCACGAAATTTGGTTTATTAACCACACACGAATCAATCACGAATCCACTTAGGCTCTGGTACCAATTGTAGGTTCCCGAATTCACACAAACATGTATAGATCTAGAGAGATCTAGAGAGAGAAAGTTAGAGAGAGAATTGTTGAGAGAGAAACTAATAAAAACACACTTAAGAGTGTGTGTAAAATGACTAGATGCTTACCTCTTCCAAAGTTGGAAGAGGTATTTATAGTTCTTACAATACACCGGGTATTAGTACCCGGTTCAATACCGAAAGTCATACGTTTACCTATTAAACTACGAGCTATATTGAACAGTAAAATACATGGGGTGACCGAGTCTTTTTCTAATATCTAACAGTATGGCACGTGGAGTCAAGGAAACACACAAGGAATGGAAATTTTACACTAAATCCTTTGTTAAAGCGGCACAAGTACTCTGACACACGGATTGCCATGCTGGCAATCTGTATGCTCACTTATTTGATCCAACGGTGAAAGATTGGTATCCAATGATTAGAGATGAATGAATGATTAGGATTAAAGGGAGCGTCTAACCAACTTCAAGACCTGGAACCTTCTTCTTTGGCTATAAATAGCAAGCTTCCTCACACACAGCAAGGGTGGAGCTAGTTAGATAGATTTTTATATTTTAGCTTATTAATTTAGCTTATGTAATTTTTCTTTAAAACTGTTTTTAGCTTATTGTTTACTAAATGTAATTTCCTTTTTCACTATTGTAATCAGCTCTTTTATTAATAGAAGTCAAGTTTTCTTATTATGCACTTTACTTTTCTCAAGCTTACTTTTATACAAAATTTTGTTAAATAAGCTGTTACTGTTTCATAAGCTTGTTATAAGCTCATCTCAAGCTCATCTAAGTCTCTAAGCTTAGATTGATCTCAACTTAATCATTAACTTTACTTTAATCTAAAATCAGTTTAATACCCTAGGCTATGTATGGATTGGTTGCTTTGGATGATAAGCTTACCCTGGAAGAGCTTATTGGACTTTACTAGCTTATCCTAGTGATAAGCTAGAGCTTGTTGATAGCTCATTTGAGCTAAATCTTAGCCTTGTTTAGAGCAAAGGCCCCTGTAAGTCCCCTTTTTACAATTTTAGCTTAATTTTGCATTATTAGCTTATAACTGCTTATATTTGCTTATTGCTGTTTTAATTAGCTTATCTCTACTTATATTTGTTGTTTAATGCTTAATATGTTTATTAGTTAGCCTAGATTTTAGTTTGCTTGTTATGTTATAAAAACTGTCAAAAACAAATAATGAGAAATTAAACTTTAACTAAACACACAAACGAGAACCTTAAACGGTGATTAAAAACCCTAAATTTTCCAAAATAAACCTAAATGTAATTTTCACTTTTAATATACTTAATTGACTAAAAAAGTAGAGTTTAAAGAAAACTGAGAACAAAAACAGAATTGAATTGAGCTTAAAAAACACAAAATACGTGAATGAAACGATCCCGTTCTTTTAAAAATTGAAATTTGCCAATTTTTTCCCTAAGGAAGCAAAACTAATTTTCCTAGAAATATATGATAAAAGAAAAATTTTCTAAAAAGGAATTCTATTTTTTTGATTATTTTTTTCATTTTTTATGTGTTTTTATAAGTTTTTAATAAAAATAAATGTTTAAAATACTAAACTAAATATAAAAATCATGGAAAAAAATTATAGAATAGCTTAAACTAAGAGAGTCCTAGGAAAAATAAGCTTGGTTACAAGTTTATCGAATAAGCTGGTGTAATATGCTTAATAGTTAAGTACTAAAAGAGGTTAAAAGGTATATAAGTAATAAGATTTTGCAAACCTAGAATGAAAAAGACCTCAGGGCACGTGTTATAGTAGTGAGTGTCGTGTTGTGGAGGCGTTTATAAAAGGTGAGGGTGTTGACGGTTCGGGGGTGCGAGCCTTGCTCACCCCGATTTTCCATTCTTCTTTTTTTTGAAAACCTTTAAAAAACAAAGTTGTAGACAAGCTAAAAATAAGCACTTTTACTAAAAGAAATTATTTTTGAAAAGCCCTAGATAAGCTAGAAAATTGGCTTAAAAGACAAAAAAACCCTTAAAGCTATTTTTTTTACCTTTTGGCTTTTTGTCTAAGATTGACAACTTAAAAAGCTAACAATAAGCTAAAAGCTAGGAAAGCAAACTATATTAAACCTAATAAGCTAGTTTAAACAAAAAAAATAAGCAAAAGAAGGTAAAATAAGCAGATTAAGCATCTTAAAATTAAAACTGTAAACATAATACCTTAAGCTTACTTTACAGGCTTAAATTTAAACTAGCAAATAAGGATTTAAGACAAAATGGCTTATTGAAGATTAAACCTTGACCTACTAGCTACTCAAAAATACCTTTGAAAAGAAATTTGGAAATCAATAGCTTAAAGAAAAAGGTGCTTGAAAACAGATAGAAAACTCAGCACTTGCTGAATTTTCTTTTTGATTTGAAAGGATAATAGCTACTTTTGAGCTTAAAATCAGATTATCAAATGAGCTTTTTAATGCAAACAAAATTGAAATAGATTAACTATAACCCTAGATCTACTTGTATTCCAAAAAATAAGACTGAGAAACTAATAATTACCTACTAAAAAAATTGATGTTGAAGAAATGGCTGTTTTTAAAATATATCTGCTGATGCCAATTGGTAAATAAACAACAAAACTACTAAGTGCAGTATGACATACATTTCAAAAACAACATTACTAAGTGCAATTTGGACAATGTGAGCAACTAGAAAGCAATTACACTGAAAATGCAGGCTAGACTAAAATTATACTAACAGATTTAAAATATAAACTAAAAATCTAATGAAAACTTGATTACACTTAACAAACTAACTAGGATTCAAACATATAAGCCTCAAATGATCATTAAATTCAGTTTTGAGAAACAAGAGAGTCACAAGCAGTACTAACTCTCAGTTAGTACTGCTGTGCCAAACACCCCTTTATTTTTACTCAAGTCCATATTTGGCTTATGAAACTTAGAAATTAAGCTCAAACTAGAAATACCAGATGGTAATCAGCTTATAATGAGCCTAATGAACATGTTTAAACAATTGATTAAGCAGAATTAATAAGCTCCAAGGTTATGCTATATTTTTTTTTGTTTTTATGAGTTTTAAAGGCAGAATTAATGAAACCTAAGATTTAAGTGATATAAACTAAAAACAGATTAAGATGATTAACTAATAAGCTATATTAGAACAATTAAGCTATAATTAAGCTAAAAATAAGCACTAGAATAAGCTGAATGAAAATAAGCTAAAAATTGAATGAAAGAGAAACTTACAATTGCCTTAGCACAACAAAGGCTTAATATGCTCAAGTGAGCTGTCTACAAGCTCTAGCTTATCACAAGGATAAGCTAGTTAAGTCCCATAAGCTCTTCCAGGTTAAGCTTATCATCCAAGCAACTCAGATCCGAATTAAGCATAGGTTTAAACTGATTTTAAAGGTTTGAATAGATTAATGATTAGTTAAGCTTAATTCCAAGCTTAGAGACATGAGAAGAGCTATTGATGAGTCATGAGAGCTTATGTAAGAGGTAGACACATACATTCTGAGATATAAGTGCTTTTTGAAAATTATGCACTTATTAAAGCAAAAACAGATAGAATAACTCGCGGCGGACTATAGTTCATTGATTTGAGATCGATACAAAACTATGAAATTGAAATTACAAAAGCTTTAATAACAAAATTAATTCTCCCCCTCTCTTTAAGAGTATTACAAAAGCTACTAACTTAAAAAAATTGCAGAATGAAGATAAGCTGAGTGAGATGTGGGGAGCTTTATTTATAGCCTTGAGAGGATGCTTCTAGGTCTCTTGCCCGCATTTGATCTTGTCCCTTGAATATTTGCTCATCATTGGATCCTTGATTTGAGTCGTTAGATTAAATGAGTGAGCACACGGATTGCCAATGTGGCATTCCGTGTGTCAAACCTTGTGTGCTTCTTTTGCACTCATTTTAGTGCAAAAATCCAATGATTGGTGTGTTTCTTGCTCCAGACCCACGCTGCTATCGCATCATTTGGGGTTCCCTCCTTCAACAATGAGAGACTCTCATGATGTAAAACTCTGCCACATCACTGCTTGGTTCTTGAATTATTCTTCCACGCTGTCAATTTTGATTTACCCCTTGATATGACGTGAGGTTAAACGAAGAAGAAGATAAACAGTAACAACATTTCCCGCGTTATAAAAGTGTGCGTTTGATTTTTCTTTGACCCGGGTAAAATGTGTTTGTCTTCGGGCTTATACAAAAAGGATTGGGCCAAGGGTTATAGTTTTGGGCTTGGTAAGGTTAACAGGTTATAAGGATTTGGTTTTAACGATGGGTTCTTTTTATTAATAAAAAGATAACGGTGTTAGGGTTTTAGGTTTTTTTATGAATTTTGATTTAACATTAAGGGAAAATTTGGGTAATTTGAGGGTTTTTGTCTTCTTAATGTTGACCAATTGTTGACTTTGGTTGACCTTGAAAGCATTCTCCCGGCTCTTGTACACTATATCCGTTCCCGTGTCCGTGTTTGTCCGGTTTTGACCATTTTCTTGTAATATTTGCATTATCCGTACCTATACAATCACAAAGACAAAACAAACAATATACAAGCATTTTAAGCATAATTTTGTCTTTTATGGGTCATTTTTGATATAAAATGGATATGTGTTTTCACACATATCAAGAGCTTATGGGATTTTACTAGCTTATCCTTGTGATAAGCTAAAGCTTGTTGATAACTCATTTGAGCTTAATCTTAGCCTTGTTTAGAGCCAAAGGCGCACACGCATCTCTAGCGTTCTTCTTTACCTTTAAGCTTAAATTTACTACTATTAGCTTTTTTCTGTTTCATCTCATAGCGCCGTATCTATTTGATATAGAGAGAGTTCTAGTTAGTTAAGCTTATAATTGCTTATTATTTGTGTTTAATGCTTATTTAGTTCAATTGTTTGTTTAGATATTAATTTTCATGTTTTTGATACAAAAAGTCATAAAAACCAAAAATATTAGCATTAGTTGTTAGCTTATTGTTTTTGCTTATTTGAATGTTGAAAAATGTTCAATAGGTCTATTTTAAGCTTGTAATAATCTGGTATTTGCAACTTGATCTTTAAATCTCTTATTCATAAGCTTAAAATGGGATTTTGTGATTTAAAGGGGGTGTTTGGTTATTGACAGTACTAACTAAAGTTAGTACTGTCATAAGCCATTTTGCCTTTTGGATCCATTTTAAATCTCATTTCTAGGTTTATGAAATCAGGATTTAAAGTTGCTTGTAGGTTCTGCTTCGTCCCTAGTCCCTCTCCTGACAGAAGAATTTTTCTGATAGCCGCGCCGGCTCTCCGCTCATCTAGCTCTGCCCCGTCATCTTTCATTCGCGCCTCCTGATGTGTCCCCCATTAAGGCTTGTTAAGTCCTTTGTGATCCCCCTGTTTGTAGCCTAGAACCTCCTGATAGTCTAAACTTTGCTCTTAGTTTAATTGTCATATATGTTTTAGAAGTAAGTTTTCTTAGTCAGCAATTGTTAGAGTTAACGCTCCTCTCTGCGCGCTCACCCTCCCCTCGTCATTGTGCAAATGCATCGCTCGCGCTCCTCCTGGCTGCCGTCCTCTGTAAAAAGTTTTTTTTTCTAGCTATATTATAAGTGGTAATAGTAGTTGTTCGGCGTATTGATATTTAGCACACTAGTAGATTTTAAGCTAGATTTCATATGTTTGATTTTATTTTGTTAAAATTAGCTTATCTAGTAATCTGTTTTTAAGTTTTATGTGTTGTAAGTGTTCGCGCGCTGTGTGTCAAGCAAAAAAAAAATAATCAGTACATTTGGAGTACATAAAGCGTTTTTACCTTAGCTTTTTTAATTGGTATATTGAGTTTCAAAATTACATTTAAAAGCTATTCAAAGTAGCTTATTGGTCAGGTTTTAAGGTGGTATAGCTTAATAATTAGTTTTGAGCTTTGATCACTATAAGTGTCAACTGCATCAGCAGTCTTAAAAAGCCAAATAGCCAATTTCTAGCTTAAAAATCAGTAGGTAAAATTAGTTTTTAGCTTTTCATACTTAGTATACTAGTAGGTTTAAGGTTAATGTCAATCTCTCTCAACTTATTTTGTACCTAAAAGTTTATTTGCTTATCTGTCTTTAAGCTCAAAAGTTGCTAGTTGTCTTTTCAAAAGTTTACTCAGCATATACTAAGTACAATAAGCTGTTTTCAAGCCACTTTTTCATTGAGTAATTGATTTTCAAAATGATTTTTAAAAGCTGTTTCATGTAGCTTTTAGGCCAGGCTTTAAGTAGGAATAAAGCTTATCTTCTTAAGGTTCCATCTTTGAGCTTATTTTTAAGCTCAAAAAGTGCAACCCTTGCTGTTTGTATGCAGTTTTTAGCTTAAGTGCTATTTGGCTTATTTGTGCTTATCTGCTTATTTTCCTAGCTTATTTAGGTCTAATATAGCTTATTAGGTTAGTGTAAGTCTATTTTAGCTTATTTCCTTAGGTTTAGAACTTATTTTTAGCTTATTTGCATATTAGCTTAAAAACCTTAAGTTTTTAAGCCTTTTAGTACTTCTGTCGTTTTTAGCTTTTTCAGCTTAATATCCTTGCTTATTTTTGTTTGTATTTGCTTATTAGGTTTAGTATTAAGCTTGTCTTAGCTTATTAGCCCTTTTCATTTGCTTTTTAGTGCTTAAATTGCCCAAACAGTTAGCATTATAAGCCTTTAAGAGTAAAAAGCTTTTCTGTCTAATTTAGCTTATTTCTGTGCTTATTTTAGGTTTATAAAAATAGTTGTTTTGCAAAAGTAGCTTATTTTTAAGTGTTTTCAAAAGTTGTAAAAAAATGGCAAAAATTAAAACACTTGGGATAGTGGGAAACCCCGGGTGAGCAAGACTCGAACCCGGGACCTCTACCACCCTCACCAAGCGTTTTAACCCCCACACACTCAACCATTGTGCTACAATAGCTCATCCGGTATATCTTTGCACAATCTATTATTTATACACGTTTTAGGCTTTTAGTATAATAAGCTGTTTTAGCTTATTTCACAGCTTATTCGATAAGTTGTGTTTCCAAGCTTATTTTTCCTAGATTCCTCATTGTTCAAGCTATTTTTCGTAATTTTTTCAGGATTTTTATAAATAGTTTAGTATTTTTAAACATTTAATTTTGTTAAAATCATTTTTAATTCATAAAAAATTATAAAAAAGTCAAAAAAATATAATTCTTTTTTAGAAAATTTTCTTTTAACATTTAGGACCTAGGAAAAATAGGTTTGCTATCGTAGGGTTAAAATTGCAAAATTTCGATTTTTAAAGAACGGGATTGAATTCCGTTCACGTTTTTAGTGTTTTCAAGCCCGTATCACCTTCGTTTTTGGTCTAGTTTTCTTTGCCTTAGCTTTTTAGTCAATTAAGTCTTACAAAAACCAAAAAGATCATTTTAGGCTTAATTTTGATAATTTAGGGTTTTTAGGTCCCGTTTAGGATTCCCGTTTTGCGTTTTTAGTTAAAATTTACTTTCCCGTATTGATTTCTCGTAGTTAGGTTTAATTGTCCCTTTATTTACTCACTATTAGGATTTTAGAAAACAAATCATCTTTGAACCAATTCAAATCATTGTCCAAATAACAAACGTGGTCTCAATTTCATAAATCTTTGGGAAAACGACCCGGTAATCACTTACCGGTTAAAACGTGTAGTATTTTTGTAAGATTTTTCCTACTACCTTTGTCCTCAAGGGTAGTTTTGGAATTTTCTATACTTTGGATATTATTACGTATATTATTGACGAGATCAATTTTTGGCGCCGCTGCCGGGGATTTGTGATTAAGATTCTTTCGTTTGAAGTTTGTTGATCGTGATTTGGAGAACCTTTCGTCTTCGAAAGTTACGCTTTTAAGAAAATCAAAAACACAAAAAAAAACTTAAAATACAAAAAGTAAAAAAAAAATTTCTTTTCTTTAGTATAAGTAGAAGATTAATAAATAAAAAATATAAAAAATATTTGCTCTTCCGGATTTTTAGATTTTTCTTTTGAATTCATTAATATAAGAAATAAAAAATTTACCAAGTTAGTAAAAGAACACCAACAAATAATACCTTCAACTGAGGTATTATCCATCAATAAGTTCTCGAACCAAAGATTAATTTTTTTTACCGTTTGTGTCACTTACGAAAAAGGCGCACCTCTTTTGTAAAATTTATTTTACTTAAAAGAGTTACCCTAAGTTTGTTGATTATTCGGTAAACAAAAATATTTCATTTTCACATTTCTTTTATCATTTCATTTTGTTTAGTGCATGCGCACTAGAAATTCCAATTTTCCAAATAATTCAAACGTCACCATTCCGAGACGTCGAAATAAAGGACGTGCTCCAAACATAGTCGAACCCGAGCTTCGTACTATCATTGCACCAATGGCGGAACATACAATGGAAGTGCTACTCTGTGTACCCACGGAAGGGTACGGAGAAGCTATCGTTTTACCATAAATTAATGCCAAACACGACTTGCGACATAGCCGAAAATAACAATTTTCAGCAAATCGCTCGAAACAAAAAAAATAATTATTCCAAATCAAACGTAGTAAATAAATCGCGGCTCGGGATAAGAGTTGGCCAAAAACTCGAGTTGTTACATTCTCCTCACCTTAAGGGTGCGCCATCCCGGTGCTCGATTCAACTTACTCGTCTCGTAGACGCTCATCCATAGACTGATTCACGCGTTCCCATGCGTCGGTTACATAATACCACGCGAACTTTGGCCTTTCAAAGATAATAGCCCATCACGGCGCCGAAAGGTAAATTTACCAAAGAAATCAAACATATATACATATAATACCAAATCAGTCTCATAAACAGAAAATTTCGGTTTATGTCGCCGAAAAATATTCCGGAAATCTCCACGTCGCTTTCCATTACTCGGAGTAGACGTCTCCACCTAGGCGGCCAATTCAAAATCAATGGTGATCAAACCAATCAAATCAAAACGTATATCACCAAACCGGTCTCATCAAAAGAGATCATAATCGGTTGCAAAAATAATTCGGAGTACACACAACTCCATCGAACGCACTATAGTACTATTTATACATAATCACATATTCGTCATTTCATAATGACTTTACATTCCAGCCTAGCTTTATGGTATGTGCTTAATTACACATACCTTTTACCTTTAAAAACAAGCTAAAATAACCAAAAACTGACTTAAAATGCCAAAGAGAAAACTTGCGTTACTTGTGGTGGTGCCCATCTTGGTAATTATTGTACTGGTACAATACAACAGGGCTAGTGTTTGTGCGACTACGGGTACTTACAATCAAGTAAACCCTCCGAACCGTGTTAGTAATCAAATGGCACCACCAGGTTTTTCTCCGGTGCAAAACAATGGTCAAAATATGTTTAATCAGAATCAAGTTCAAGGGAATAATTTTCGGGGAAATAATTTTCATGGAAATCAAGGTTTTCAAGCTCAAAAATAATCATGCTCCAAAAATTTTCCAAAACCAAGGATTTCAAAACCAAATTTTCAAGTGCCTAATAATCAGAGTTCAACATGAGTTTTAAATGTTTTTTCATATTACAAAGAGGAATAACGTTCCAGATGTTATGGGACATGCAAATGTCAAATCATTTGTTGAAAGGTGTCATTAAGAATGAAATTCAAAAACACGATAAAAATCTCAACACGCCGTCATGATGAATCAACAATCTACTTTTCAAAATAATTTGCAAACCTATGGATTTGTGGCTTGTTTCAAAACACCAATACCTCAAACTTAGTGGATACTCTTGCGAGTAATACATTCCAACCCGATAGGGTGTGTTGATAGCGATATCTTACTCACACGTTGTCGGTGTAATCCCAATTTCGTATTGAGGTGCTTACGTGGGTCCTCAAGATTTCCTACTATTTCTGTCATTATATATAGGTCTAGGGGATACGAGATAACCGAGGGATGATTTCAGTTATCGAATACTAATCATATTGTCAAGGTATAGTACCCGCTCAAATCCCACCTCCGGTTATCCCTATTTTCTATTCCGGAATCCGATGTTCCGAAGACTTTGCCTAAAACCACTCCCATTCCGGAATCCGATATTCCAAAGAGTTTACCTAAGCCAAATATTTCATATCCTTTACCGAGTGATGATTTAAAAAGGTCTCGTGACAAAGGTTCGAATCTATGGAGTGATCTTCACAAATCTTTCAAGTTTTGCGCTTCAACTTTTTATATTTTAGACGTTAGTTTTGCGGCAATGCTTTACTTTTTAATTGCCCAAGATTTGCTCCTACGATTAAGAGTTTGCTCATGAATAAGGAAAAGTTTCTTGAGTTAGCTAATATACCGTTGAACGAGAATTGCTCGGCAATGCTCCTCAAAAAACTTCCCGAAAAGCTTGGAGATCCCGGCAAGTTTCTTATTCTATGTAATTTCCCAGGGATGGATGTATGCCACGCCTTGGCCGATCTTGGCGCAAGCATAAATCTTATGCCTGTTTCTATTTGGAAAAAGCTTTCTTTGTCGGAACTTACACCAACTCGGAGTTTTAGAGTTAGCACGGGATTCTCCGATCGATTTACTTATCCTACGGACCGCGAAGACGTTTTTGTCAAAGTTGGGAAATTTTATTTTTCTACAGACTTTGTTGTTGTCGATTTCGAAGCCGATCCTCGGGTACCTCTCATACTTGGGAGATCCTTTTTGAGGACCGGTCGTGCTTTAATTGATGTTTATGGAGAAGAAATAACCCTTCGGGTTGATAACGAAGACGTCACTTTTAATCTAGATCAAACCACGAGATACTCCTCTATCAAATGTACAATTCAGGTAAACCCGAATTGACTTCTATTGATGCAGTTTGTGTGGGAGTATGCTCGAAATTGCTAGGATTTACTAATTCTCTGTAGGGTGTCAATCCCACCCAAACGTCTGAGCCGTTTACCATTCGAATTCATTTTGGAAGAAATCCAATAGCTAATCTTATGTATGATTCGATTTCACAGAATTGATCATGCCGATTGCGATTCGGAGGAAGGATATTGTTTGATCCAATAATTGTTAAATAATGACCGTTTCATCCTCCTTCGATGGAACAACTTAAACAAAGTGAAGTGACCGAGCAAAGATAATCAATTGAAGAAGCCTCCAGAACTTAGAGTTAAAGATTTACACGTCTCACATTAGAATATGCTTTCTTGAAGGAAAACGACAAAGTTACCGTGATTATTGAAAAAGGTTTAAAAAATGATGAAAAAAGATGGCTCTCTTAAATGTGCTAAATCTCATAAAAAGGGTCATTGCTTGGAAAATCACCGGACATCAAGGGTATTTGGACACCTTGTTTTTTGTACACACAAATCTTGATGGAAGATGGATTTACAAACCTCAGTTTAAAGACTCCAAACAAGATGGGTTAACCCAAAAATTCACGAGGTAATCAAAAAGGAGGTCCTAAAACTTCTTGATGCCGGTATGATTTACCCGATCTCTGATAGCCCATGGGTTAGTCCAGCGCATTGTGTTCCAAAGAAAGGAGGAATAACCGTTGTTGCTAATGAAGAAAATGAATTAATTCTGACACGTTTAGTTACCGGGTGAAGAGTTTGAATCGACTATAGAAAATTAAATGAAGCAGCTCAAAAAGATCATTTTCCATTGCCGTTTATGGATCAGATATTAGAAAGATTAGCCGGGAATGAGTTCTATTGTTTTCTAGATGGATTTTTAGGGTATTTCCAAATACCAATAGATCCCCAAGACCAGGAGAAAACTACTTTCACATGCCCGTATGGAATTTTCGCGTACCGTCGCATGCCATTTGGCTTGTGTAATGCTTCCGGTACTTTTCAACGGTGTATGATGGCCATATTCCATGATATGATAGAAAAGACTATGGAAGTGTTTATGGATGATTTCTCGGTTCTTGGAGATAGTTTTGATTCGTGCCTCTCCAATTTAGAAAAGATGCTAAAACGGTGTGAAGACACAAATTTAGTTCTTAATTGGGAGAAGTGCCACTTTATGTGTAGAGAAGGAATTGAGGTCGATCGTGCTAAAGTCGATGTTATCGCTAAGCTCCCTCACCCAACTACCATAAAAGGTGTTAGGAGTTTCTTAGGTCATGCAGGTTTTTACCGATGATTTATCCAAGACTTTTCTAAGATTGCTAGACCAATGACTCACCTTCTTGAGAAGGAAACACCGTTTGTGTTTTCTAAGGATTGTATTGATGCTTTTCAGACTCTTAAAAAGAAGCTTACCGAAGCTCCAATCTTAGTTGTCCCGGATTGGAACCTACCTTTCGAACTCATGTGTGATGCAAGTGATTTCGCAATTGGTGCGGTTTTAGGACAACAAAAGATGAAGCACTTTCAGCCTATACATTATGCTAGCAAGACAATGACAGAAGCTCAAATTCATTACACTACCACGGAAAAGGAAATGCTTGCCGTTGTGTATGCTTTTGAAAAGTTTCGACCATATCTTGTCTTATCTAAAAGCATAGTGTATACGGATCACTCGGCTTTAAAGTACCTTATGAACAAACAAGACGCTAAGCCGAGGTTGCTCCGGTGGGTTCTTCTCCTACAAGAATTTGATATCACCATCCGTGATAAAAAAGGAAGTGAGAACCTTGCGGCAGACCATTTATCTAGACTTGAGAATCCTCATAAGGATGTGTTAGAAAACAAAGACATTAATGAACATTTTCCTTTAGAAACTCTTGGAGTTATTTCTAGTGAAAGTACCCCATGATTTGCGGACTATGCAAATTACCATGAGGGGAATTTTATCATCAAAGGAATGACAACTTAACAAAAGAGGATGTTTTTCAAGGATGTTAAACATTATTTCTGGGACGATACCTATCTTTTTCGTACTTGTGCGGATCAAATCATTCTTCGGTGTGTGCATGGACAAGAAGCTCTTGGAATCCTCAAAGCTTGTCATGAAGGACCCATCGGGGGCCATCATAGTGCCAATCTTACCGCTCAAAAAGTATTTGATGCCGATTTCTTTTGGCCTACCATATATCGAGATGCCCATTCAATGATCAAATCTTGTGATACGTGTCAAATACAAGGCAAAATTTCACAACGAGATGAGATGCCTCAAAACGCTATCTAAGTTTGTGAAATCTTTGATGTATGGGGTATTGATTTCATGGGACCATTTCCTTCTTCACATGGGATTCTCGTAACCGTTGATTATCTTTCAAAATGGGTTGAAGCAAAGGCGCTCCCCACAAATGATGCTAGAGTTGTAGTTAAGTTTTTGAAATCCATTTTTGCCCGATTTGGTACACCTAGAGCTATTATAAGCGATCGTGGGACCCATTTTTGTAATGATCAGTTTGCTAAAGTAATGTCTAAATACGGGGTCACTCATCGTTTAGCTACTGCTTATCACCCTCAAACGAGCGGTCAAGTAGAGGTGTCCAATCGAGGTTTAAAACGTATTCTAGAAAGGACGGTTGGAGAAAACCGTGCCTCATGGTCTGACAAACTTGATGAAGCTTTGTGGTGTAATTTCTTGTACTGCTTTTAAACATCCAATTGGTGTACGCCTTACAAGTTAGTGTACGGAAGTCTTGTCATTTACCTTTCGAGTTAGAGAATAAAGTTATTGGGCTTTGAAACATGCTAACTTTGACCTTAAAACCACGGGTGATCATCGGAAGCTTCAACTTAATGAGCTTCGTGATCAAGCTTACGAGAATTCTTTGATTTATAAAGAGAGGACGAAGAAGCTTCACGACTCAAAGATCAAAAACCGTATTTTTAATGTTGGTGATTGAGTTTTACTCTTCAATTCTCGTCTAAAGATATATACTCAGGAAAGCTTAAAACTCATTGGTTAGGGCCTTTCACCATCACTAAAGTTTTTTCATACGGAACCATTGAGTTATCTCAACCTGATGGTCCAAACTTTAAGGTGAATGGTCATCGTGTGAAGCATTACTTTGGAGGGGACTTACCACCCAAGGTAGTCTCGGATCTCCAAACTTTCCCCAAGGACGAATGATATCGGGGATCGAGTCAAGCTGTGTGACTCGGTTACCAAAAACAAAGCGCTTCGTGGTAAGCACCCCATGCTTATTATTCTATCTTCTTTTTTCTTTGTGATGTGAGGAGGCTTGTACTCTTCCGATTCTTGTTGTTTGTACTTGTGATTGTTTGCAGGATTGACCCAAAATTTTCTGAAGACTCTCGTGTTCGGTGTTTTGTCCCGGTCCACTCGAGCTTCCTAGCCTTTGCTTGCCATTAGTTTGGGGAAATCCGATATCCTAAAGATTATTATCGACTAACATTTATCTTTTAGCACACTTAATAAACGGCTTAAGATTCTTGTGATACTATCTTCAGGCTTGAGTTATGCATTCGACCTTTTTGAGTTCTAGTATGGGGTTTTTAAGTCTTAGGCTAGGAAACATTGAGGACAATGTTTAATTTTAGTATGGGGTAGTATATCTTCGATATAATCTTACCTACTTTTGCCCGTTGTTCTCACGTACCCTGTTTTCCCACCAAAATTTTCAAAAAAAATGAAAAATTTTAAAATTTTCAAAAATAAAATAAGTGTTTTTGTCACAATTTTGACTTTCCTGCTGGGTAGAATAAGAGTAAATTTTGACCCGATCGAGCGTGTTGAGCTCTAGCTTGTTCCTTAACTTTTAGGCTAAGCGTTCGCGAAAATTCGCGAAGAACGAAAAATGATAGAGTTAAGTATGAGTGGGATGCTAAACAAGGATTAGTTGGAAATCTTAAGAGCTCATGTATGTAATTTGTGGCTTTTTCTCCCATAAGCTCTTAACCGGATTAATATACGTGCTATTTTTGGAAATTAAACTTAAATCAACAATTTTTATGTAATATATAGCAAAAAATTGAAATCATTATTAGTTCAATTTTACTTGGAATTTTTCCAAAAAGAAGTCTTCTCTATATTAAGTATAAAAAAAAACAATATATATATATATATTAAAAACTGCTGGGTGATAAAGTTTACTACTTTGCCGGCTTTCACAACGATGTGGTCGTCCTTCTAATGAAAGCCCATAGTAAAATAAAAATCCGAGTCTGATAAATGTTGCTGCATCTTTGTGCTCACAAACCGATGTTGCCAGCTTCTTAAATAGGTCAAGGAATACAATGCATAAATGTTTATATTAAGTTTTAAAATTAATAAATAGATTTCTATTTGTTAAATTCAAATATGCTTTTGAACTTTGACTATTCTATTTTATAAGTTATGAATATTCGGGAAACCTGAGAGTTTTTGAAATCTAAGGTCCGTGAGTCCCGACACTAGTCTCTGTGGGGTGTCAAAAGCCTGGTCACTTAGCCGCAAGGTTGGGATGTGCCGAGACGAAAGTCGCTACATGGGATGATCTCGCCTTCAAACTCATTATTCTCGGGTGGAACGTGAAGCATAGTATTTTGCAAAACGTTGATCCATGGTTGAAATTCAAAATAGCACATTGGTATGTGTTTAATTACACATACCTTTTACCTTTAAAAACGAGCTAAAATAACCAAAAACGGACTTAAAATTCCAAATATATGCTTGTTTTGCTAATTGTGTTGTGCAGGAACGGACATCTAAGAAAAGGACGAAAAACGAAGCCAAAACGACAAAACCGGACACGGAATGAAAAAGCAGGAAAAAGACAGAGTCCAGTCAAACAAAAAGCCTAAAAAAGTCAACAAAAGTCAACCCAAGTCAACCCCGAAGCTAAAGTCTTAAGAAAAAATAAGTTGTTGAGGGTTAAATTTGTTAAACCATAAACTTATTTAAAGAGAAAACAAGAGAAATGAAGAGTGGGTCCCAAACTGGGGGGGGGCCTAAAAAAATGGTCCTCAAAGTTAAACCACCAAGGGGGCATTTCTGCCAGTCCCCTAACCTAAACTCAACAAGGACGTTTTTTTTTTGTTAAGCAAAACAACCATTTATCACTTGGGGGGTTATTTTGCCAAGTCCTCAAAGTTATTAAACCACAAGGACGAGTGGTGCAACATACCCTATAACCTTGAGGGGCCATTTTTGCCAAATGGGCAGACTTTCACCCTGTCACCCATAACCTTTTTATAAACCCCAGTTTTTTTTTTAACCACGCCCCTTTTTCCCCCCAACACAACTCACGGGTCATCTTCCTCCCTTTTATCCCATAACCCTAATTCCACCATGGATAAACCCTTCACCTCCCCTCCACTAAACCCCTAATCCCATTTGGCAATCCCACACTTCTCCATGACTAATCCAACGGCTATGATGATTGATTTTTGATGAAATTGAAGGGCTAAGATTAAAGCTTTCTTTCCCCTCTCACAAGTAACACAACAAGAACAGAGTTCTGCCTATAAAAGCAAGAAGACCAGAAGTGCCAACATATCTATGTAGTTTTAAGTTTTATGTTTTTAAAAGTTTCATGTAAATTTTCATCATTTGTAATTTAAATGCTGTCAAAAAGCCGTGTACTTCTTTTGAAAGTTTAATGAAAAACTGTTAAGTTCTCTTTTAAAATTTTGTCTCTACATAAGCTATTTATTTATAAAGTTTCATTGATAAGCTATGAAGAAGGTTTAAACCTGGAAGAAACCTTGGGTTTAAGTATGTTCAGAATCACTAAGGACTTAGGGGTGTTTAGGATTAGTTTTAAGCACCTATGCATTTGGACTTTGGTAAGTTTTAAGTCTCTTGTTACTGTAGCATAGCTTATTAGCTTATTTCAGCTTATTTATGTCTTTTTGCTTATTTGTACTCATTAATGCTTAAGTATGCTTTGTAGTTAATTTTCTTTGATCCTCATGCAATTTGATCAAAAACTGTCAAAAAAGGCTTATTCTGTCCTAGCTTATTATCCATTTTAAAAGTGCTTATTAGTTCTGCTTTTTACCTTTTTATTGTTTAATTTAGCTTAAGTATTATTAGTCTTTTAAAATTTCAGTTTAACTTAGTTTTTATAGGTTTTAAAATCGTTTTTAAAAATTAAGGGGGTGTTTGGGTTAACACTAAAAACGGGTCAAACAAGTTTTTTGACTGGGTGTGGTCAAGTGGTTAGATTTTAGCTTAAGTTTTAAGCTTACTCTTAGTCTGTTTTTAAGAGTTTTTAGTTTGAATAATTGTTTTTTCAAAGTTTTTTTTAAGATTGCCCTTGAAACTGTGGATTTTAAGAACAGTAAATAGTGCTTATTTAGATAAGCACTTGGGATCTTATAGTTTTAGTGTTTGTCAAAAAAGAGTGTTTTGTGTGTTTAAAACAAGCTGTCACAAGCCTTTGTGTCACTTGACTTTTTGAGTCAAAAACAGCCAAGACTTAAGTGTCAGTTTTTAAAAAAGCAAAAGCCCTTTTTCACTCTAAAAATTCAGCAGGTTTATAAGTGTTTTAGAAGCTAAATATAAAAAATGATTTGTGCACAAATCCATTTGCTGTGTCTTTAGTGTTATTTGTAACTTACCTTTTAATTTTGAGCTTATTTGACAGCTTTTAAAAAGCTGTCAAATAAGCCCTTGTTTTAGCATTAATCTTCCCTGGTGCTAGGGGGTGACTTTAAGCCCTTGAATTCTAGCTTTTGAGTGTGCTTAAGCCTTAGGGTTTGGCTTATTTTAAAAGCCAATAAGCTTTTTTGTAAGTGTCCTCAGTTTTAGGCTTTAAAAAGCACTTTTGATGGCTTATTTATAAGCCAACTTTTTGCCCTTAGCTCAAATTATACACCAACAGTACTAACTCTTTAGTTAGTACTGTTGTGGGTTGGTATGTGCTTAAATACACATACCTTTTACCTTTAAAAACGAGCTAAAATAACCAAAAACGGACTTAGAATGCCAAATATATGCTTGTTTTGCTAATTGTATTGTGCAGGAACGGATAACTAAGAAAAGGACGAAAAACAAAGCCAAAACAACAAAACCGGACTCGGAATGGAAAAGACTGTGAAAGACAAAGCCAAATCGAAGCCGAAAAGTCAATCAAAGACAAAGTCAACCCAAGTCAACCCCGAGGCCAAAGTCAAAGAAATATAAGTTTAGGGACTGAAATTGTAAATCCCTAAACTTATATATAAAGAAGAAAAGAGGAGAAAAGAAGACAAGGGCCCAAATTGCCATTTTGGCAAAGCTATACCACAAGGGCCATAGCTGCCAAATCCCTCAACTTGTACACCAAAGGGACGAATTGTGCAACGAGTTATATAACTCTTGGGGACTTGTTTTGCCAAGTCCCCAAAGTTATATAACCACAAGGACCATGCGTGCAAAGAAACATATAACCATTAGGGACCAATTTTGCCATTTCCTAAAACCTCCACTCTGTTATAATCCCAAACAAACTTTCCCGCCCTTCTTTTTCCCCCCAAAAACAATCACGGGTTTGTATACCCTCTTTTTACCCTGCAAACCCAATTTCCCCATGGATATTCATCTCCCCCCTCCTCCACCACCTTTCCCAGCTACAAATGTGCCAAGTTGGCAATCCTACACCCCCCAAGGCTAAATTCGACGACCAAGATGATTTTTAAAGGATTGAAGGGCCAAGATTAGAGCTGAGAACACTCTCACAAAACAAACACACCTGTGTTTGTGTGTCTACAAACAAGCACAACAAGAAGAAAGAGAAAAAGAAGACCTAGTTGTATTTTCTTTGCTATAAATAGCTTTGTAAAGCCATTGTGGCACATATTCAGTTTTTAAAGTTTTAATGGAGTTTTTATTGTCGTTTTTATGGAATTTTTAACGTTGTTTTAAAGTATTTTTAAGTTAATTTCTCTCATGCAATTGTAATTCTCAGTTTTAATGAAAAATTAAGCTACTTTTACTCAATAAGCTCTCAATAAGCTCATTAGAGCTTATTCTTGTTAATAAGCTCTAATTCAGCTTAAAACTTGTTATAAGCTCTTAAATACTGTTTTCATTTGAATTTAATTCATAATTGTTCATGAGATTCATTTTGGAAGCTATTTGGAGTGATAAGCTCCCAAGAGCTTATTGAGCTTTTAAGCTCAGGTTTAGAGGCTAAGGAGCCATTAGGACAGGGTTTTTAGGCCACTCACTCAGAAAGAGTGGCCTTGGTTCTGAGACAACAAAATCCAAGGTTTCAATTCTCAATTTCCATTTAGCTTAATTTTTAGCTTTAGACACTAGCTTATTTGCTTTTATTCTTTTCAAACATGTTTGTTTAGGTTTAATATCTAGCTGTTTTCAGTTTTCATTAGGTTAAACTTATGTAATCTTAGTTTATAACTTAAAATTGTCATATTAGTGCAAAAAGCTAGTAGAGAAACTAGCTTATTTTTCAAAATAAGCTAGGCAATTTATAGCTTAAATAGTTTAACTAGGTCATTTTAAGTAGAAGTGGATAAAAGGTTTTAAAAGTTTTAGCTTTAAAATAGATTTTTAAGCCCACTTTAGTTTGGCAGTTTTAAGTAAAAGGGTGTTTGGCATAAGCCTAAAAACGGGTCAAAATGTTTTGACTTTGGGTTAGGGTCACTTAGTCAGTTTAAGCATCATCTTTGAGCTAGTTTAAAGCTGTTTTTAAAAGTTTTTTAGTTGAAAATTTGTTTTTCAAAGGTTTATGAACCCACTTTGAAACTGTTAGGTTTTTAAGAAACCCACAAGTGCTTATTTGATTAAGCACTTGTAGGTTAGAGTTTTTGCCTCAAAAAGTTTGTGTTTTGTGTATGTTAAAACTCCTGTCAAAACCTTTGGTTATTTTGACTTCTTGGGTCAAATTCACCCAAGTTTCTTAGTGCCACAGTTTTAACAAGCCCCAACCACCTTTTTCACTATCAAAAATAAGCAAGTAGAATTGATTTTTAAAAGCTGAAAATTGGTGCACAAGCCCCTTAGCTATAGCACTCAATCTGTTTGAGCTTCTTTGTGTTTTTAGAGCTTATTTGACAGCTTAAAATAAGCTGTCAAATAAGCCCTTGAGATTTGCCTTAAAGCTCCCCTGGTGCAAAGGGGGAACTTTAGGGTCATCTTTCTCAGCCAATAAGCACACTTAAGCCCAACTTTTTGGCTTATTTTAAGAGTCTATAAGCTCTTAAATAAGCCCTCAAAGTTTCAGGCCTTAGGAAGCTTATTTGGTTGCTTATTTTTAAGCCCAATCTTGCTTCTTGGCTGTTTTTAGTTTAACTTAGGCATAGGGATTGCTTAATTCTTGATTTTAGCTTATTCAGCTTATTCCATAAGCTCAAATTGTTTCCCAAGAGCTTTTTAGGTTAGGTTAGATATTTAGTTTGCTTATTTTCCTTTTTTTAGCTTATTTGTCCAAGTCTTAAGCACTTTAGCCTTTTAAGCTCACTTTAAGCTTTTCTGTCATAATAAGCTTTCCACAGCTTATCTAGCTTAGTTTTTCCTTTTCTTTTTAGCTCATTTAGGTTAGTTTAGATCCCTTAGCTTATTTTAGTCCTTAGCTTAGCTTATTCGACCATAAGTAGCAAAAAGACTTAGAAAAATTGGCTTTTAAGCCATTTTAGCTTGCTGTCAACTTTAAGCTTATTTTTAAGCTTATTCTTTTGATAAAAGTGAAAAGTGCATTTGTTAAAGTTGTGTAGTATAAGCCCCTTAATAAGTTTGTAGTTTTAAGTTTTAGCTGAAAATCATTTTTTAATAAGCCAAAAATAAGCTGAAATCGTAGGGTTTATTCTGTCATTTCTTAATAGTTCAAGGTTAGTCGTTTCAACTAGAGTGTAAATTTCCCAAAATTCGCCCGCCTACCCTTTACTTTAGTTTATTACAATACCAACCCTAGAGTTTGCTAAAAAATAAAAAAGGGGGAAAGACAAGAGGCCCGGGTGAGCAAGACTCGAACCCGGGACCTCTCGATACAAACCCCCTTTTACAAACATACTTACCACTGCGCCCTTGGGTCTTTTTCGTTAAAGACCCAAGGCACTTGGTATTTATGTACCTTTTAGGCTTTTAAGCCAAATAAGCTGTCAAGCTTATTTTCGGGCTTATTACTTGAGCTGTGTGGTGTTTGGTATTTTTCGTAGGAACTTTAAGTTGTAAAGTATTTTTAGAAAAATTTTCAGAATTTTTTGTAATCGTTTAATATTTTTTATAATTTAATTTAGTTAAAAGTTTATTTAATTCATAAAAAATACAAAAATTATCAAAAAAATATTTTGCTTTTTTAGAAAATTTTCTTTTGTCATCTAGTTTGTAGGAAAAATATAAAATTTTTCGTAGGGTCATTTTTATAACTTTTTGTCTTTTAAAGAACGGGTCCGGGTACGGGATTTTGTTTTGACTCGTTTTTGGGTCAAACGAACTCCGTTTTCGGTCTAGTCTTTTTCATTCCTTTTGATTATTTGATCCCTAGAGTAGATTAGAAGGCAAGAAAATTTTTCGTAGGTTTATTTAAAGATTTAGCTGTTTTTACCCTTTTGTTCGGTGATTCGGGCTCTCGTTTTCTAGTTAATTTGTATTTTAGGTTTTCTTAAACGTTTTAGTCCGTTATTATCCAAATTTGACTTTTTCAACTTCACAAACCAATTCCTATCTTCAAACTCAAATCTTCGATCGTATCGATTACAGTCCAGCCTCGGTTGGGATAACGGAACCCGGGAAAGCTTCTATACTACTTCTCGGTTTTACTGATTGTGTTGGTTTTTACACTTAGATATATATTTTATATTTTACTATATATTATATATATTTACGGTGTGAATCCAGCCAGTCAATTTTTGGCGCCGTTGCCGGGGAGGCTGTGATGCTTTTATCGTTTCGTTTGATCAATCGTGTTTGTACCTGTAATATTTTTCTTTTTATTATAAATATAAAAAAAGTACAAAAATATTTTTCATTTCTTTTAGTATAATTATCAGATAAAAAAAAAAAAAAAAAAAAAAAAAAACCAAAAATATAAAAACATTGTTCATAAAAAAGAAAATAAAATTCACAAATTGGTAAAATACCAAAATATAATATTCTCAACTGAGGTATTATCATAATAAGTTCCGGTGAACTTGTTGGTTCCCAACTCGAACAAAAGATTTAAAAACTTGCCTTTTGTGTCTCTTGCGAGGTACGGCTCACCTTTAATTGATAAACAAACTATAAAGTGGGTATAAGGAGGGTTGTTCCTAGGAACTACGACCCGAAAGGAGAAATAAGCTTCGCGCTATTCCTACTCCTCCGCTCACCTGTGCGTTTATCTTTTTGAGAGCTACCGTGAAGCTTGCTGATTATCAGGTTTAAGTTGTCTTATCATTTTGTCTTTAAAATAATGTGAATTAATGGAAAATCCAAAAATAATATTCTTTTCTTCGTCTCATTTAATTCTTTTTCTTCTCCATCTCATGTTTGTAAATTCATTATGACGTCATTTCGTTTATGTTTGAATCCAATTTACGCGATTAAAGAATGCTCGTTTTGTGGAAGTTTGTACACTTCAAACTGTGGTTGTTCGAAAGGGAGTCTTGAAGACAAGATTCTTGTTCCTAAACCCCCTCGAAATTGTGCTAGGTGTGCAAGGTGTGGAACCCCGGTTGATGGTCCGGCTTGTCAAGATTGCTCTTTTACGAAAGAGGAATTTATGGAATGGTTTGTTTACAAACTGTGTGGAAATGACTTATTTTTTCAAAGACTTCCAGATACCTTCCGAGTCATCCAACGACAATACCAACGTTGTTAATGCTCCTCGAGAGCCAATCGTTGTCGATCAGGACCCCGTTGAAAATTCCTCACCAAGTCCTCTACACATTGACCATTGTTGTCACGAGTGCGGTGATTCGTTAGATGGAATTTTTTGTCGACAATGCACGTGTAAGTCTTGTGGGAAAGGTGCTCATTACGGTTATAATTGTCCTCCGAGAGTTCCGATTATCACTAATCCGGAACCATGCAAAAATCAAACCATTGATGAGCCCCTACAAACGTGCTAGGTTTGCAAAACAACAATGTCTCCTTGGTACATGCCAAAGATGTGGTTGTAATGAATACGATGGAGTCTGTTTTTGTTGTAAGGTTGGAAATGGAACACAAATCAATGTTTCAACTCCGCACTTTTCTAACGATTCTCCAAGTGTTGCAACCATTCCTCACATCACAATACGTACCTACTACTTGTGAGGTTAATGTAGAAACGATTCTCGGTTATCGGTTACGATTGTCCACTTCATAGTCCCGTTTGTCTACATCAGGGTCCGTGTTTCAATCAAAACTTTAATTTTTTCCACAAACTTCTCCGAGTTTGTCCACACAATATCTTTGTTGTGAAATTGCGGGGGTCCTTCATGAAACCTTCGCCAATGTCAACCAATGATGAAGGGACTAGTATCTAGGCAAATTCTTGCTATGATCCTAATTCTTTTGGTTCTGACCAATTTCAACCCCCGCAATATACCGTCCATCATCCAATCTTCAATTCCCAAAATGAGCTTCTCAATTCTCAAAATAAGCTTATGGAACAAATGGCAACCTTACGTGAAATGGTTGATCAAGCTATACAAAAGAAGGAAGAAGAAAAGCGAATCGCGGAAGAACAAGCGGCTAAAGATCGATCTTGGAAGATTCCCATCTTGCACGTTGATGACGAAGACAACACCACTGCAATCACACCCGTTTTACCAATTGAGGAACCCGATAACTCTCTAAGTATGGGGGACGAGCATCTTGACACTATTCCAGCAACGGAATCGGACGAAGTAATAAAGTCTAGTGTTGAGGACCTTGTCCCAATCCCAAGTGAGTCCGAGGGTATTCCCGACAAATGTGTGTATGTGCTCTTTGGAAATTACACCCCTCTTAATGCTCTCAATGAACATTATGAGATTGTTGTCAATTCTGACAATGATGATTCTTCAAGTGATGACGATTCTTATGAGAACATCGATTATGTCGATGCATCACCTCCCGATGATGAGATCGTCAGCTTAGAGGTGGTAGAGATTGTTGATCCGGAAGTTGGAAGGATTGATGATGATATTCTTTTAACAATCAAAGACGATATCCTTCGTGAAAAATTGTTGAATGTCAATCTTCTTATTGCTAAGATCGATTCATTAAGAGATAATCCCACTCCCATTCTTCGAGTTATGATCAAGTCTACCTCCACATTCCCTAATCTTTTCTTGGAGGAGACTAACACCTTTGATAATTCTATTCCCGAATCTGAAACCTTCCGCTTTAATCTGGAAGAAATTAGTAGTGGCAGTCCCACTACTCATTCTGAGTTATCTCTTCCTGATTATAAAGCTTTCTACGTTGATAACGATCATTTTAAAGAGAAGAGTAGTGGCAGTACCACTACTCATGCTGATTTTCTCAATATGATTCGTTTATTTTGATCTTTCGATTGATCCGTTTCCTCCTGCCGATAGGAGTGACTTTTATCATGAGGAGTTCGCGATGAATTGCTCACATCATATCTCTTCCGGAGTATGATCAATTCTGCTTTAGATTGGTGGGACCCGAGCTGGGCAATCTCTACTATGGATGGTTTTTGAGTGATATGATTTTTTCCCAACAAGAGAAACCAAGGAGTTCTTGTGCCTGAAGTTTTACCCACCCATCCCACCATGGTACGGTTTCATACTTTTTAAGTTGAACCTCTCTTCGTCTTTATTGTATGGTTTTCTTGCTTTTCTATCGTATCGGTTGCTCCACCATATCTTCTCTCCTGTGGGGATGAAGATATCATTTTTGATCCCGGCATCTCAATTTATCATTCTTTTATGCCGGATGTATCTCATCGGAGTGGAACTTTCATAATCAATGTTTATCCAAACCGCTTGAATGAAAGTCCGATGATGATTTTATCTTCCACTTGCTCCCCCATGGACCAATGAATTCGGGGTCGAGTCAAGCTTGTGACTCGGTTAACAAAAAACAAAGGGCTTCGTGGGAGGCACCCATGCTTATCCTAGCTTAGTAGTAGTAATGAATAAGTCTTGTGTTCTTTGTGATTCTAGTGTTGTTGTGATGAGATTTGCTTCTGCCATTCCTGTGCTTGTGTTTTATTTGTCCAGGTATTCCCGGATTATGAAGGCTCTCGATTCTGTCATTTTTAACTCGAGCTTCACATCCTCAGCTTCATTTTGGGAATCCAGTATCCAAATCTAATCAACTAACGTTTTATCTTTTGGCACACTTCATAAACGGCCTTAGATTTACGTAGGAACCCCTTTGAAACATCGAGGACGATGTTTAGTTCTAGTATGGGGGGGATCTTTGATTTGATGTTTGCCTGCAGTCGTTGTTATCACGCAATCCCGTTTTTACCACCAAATTTTTGCAAAAATACCAAAAAAATGAAAAAAAAAATTTCAAAAAATAAAATAAGTGTTTTGTCACAGTTTTGACTTTCCTAATGGGTAGAATGAGAATAATTTTTGACTCGATCGGGCGTGTTGAGCCCTAGCTAGTTCCTCAACTTACCACTTGTAGGCTAAGCTTTCACGAATTCTATCATTTGAATTTTAATAAGGTGAAGAACAAGAAGTGATAGAGTTAAATATAAGTTTATGTGCTGAGCAAGATTCTTCTAAAACTTATATGAGTAACTTGTGTTCTTTTTCTCCCATTAGCTTCTAATCCACCTAATCATACGTACTCAATTCAGTTTAACTAAGTCAATCAATGTTTTTAGAAAAAGCTTCAAATTTGTAACTTAATTCTTTAAAACGAGATTTTTACTGTTTAGTTAATAATTCAAAGTTAAAATGCCAAATGCGGTAAATGATGTATAATGCAAAATGCATGAAATATTGAAATTATTTGCCAATGAAGCATACATTTGATTATATGGAACAAGTAAAAGATGTGTCGTGATATCCCACTCCGCTAACCACGAGGTGGGGGTTCAAACTAAGACATCTTTACTTCTAGGGATTTGGTGTGTTGTGATATCTCACCAGGAAGCGAGGTCTAGGTGAGGGTTCAAACTAAAAACACTTAATCACTTAGCCATATTAGGATGAAGATTTGTTGTTGATTTCCCCTTCGTAGCATACGGGTGGGTTTTCAAACTCTGAAATCGGTCGTTGGTTGTGCCTACTAGGGAGCGAGGGCTATGGTAGGTGTTCAACCTATGCAAACGGCATTCCTTGCTTTAAGAATTATGATTATAATGTGAAAATATTACAAAAAGCTCGACAGTTAAAATCTCAGTTCTTAAATCAAGTTACAAGGTCCTAAGACAAGTTGTTGCTTTGAGTCATGATTCATCTTGAATCACGACTATGAAAATAAGTTGATCTATGGTTGAGTTGAAATGAGCACACACATTTAAATCATATATTCACGTTGGGAGTTAAAAGTTCACAAGTCATAAGTATGAGTGCTTAGCATTTAGACTTATATTGACAAATGATCTTGTTTAATTGCTTGGTTTTCGTGCTTTCATTTTTTAGCTTAAGTTCATAATTTTTAGGTTTTTCTTAAACGTTTTTGTTTGTATTTGTCTAATTTGACTTTTTCAATCTCTCAAATCAATTCCTTCCTTCGAACTCAAATCTTCGACTGTATCGATTTTCCATTCCAGCCTCGTTGGGGATAAACGACCCGGGAAAGCTCTATACTACTCCCCGACAGCGGCGCCAAAAATTGATTGGTTGGATTCACGCCAAAAATTGATTGGTATGTGCTTAGTCGAGGGGGATTGAGATTCTTAGTTTTCGTAAATGCTTACTTCATAGCATTGCGTGAGGACACGGCAATACCTTAGTATGGGGGATTTTGGTATGTGCTTAATTACACATACCTTTTACCTTTAAAAACGAGCTAAAATAACCAAAAACGGACTTAAAATGCCAAATATACGCTTGTTTTGCTAATTGTATTGTGCAGGAACGGATATCTAAGAAAAGGACGAAAAACGAAGCCAAAACGACAAAACCGGACTCGGAATGGAAAAGCAAGGAAAAGACAAAGTCAAAGTCCAAGCCCAAGCCTGAAAAAGTCAACAGAAAGTCAACCCAAGTCAACCCCGAAGCCAAAAGTCAAAGAAATATAAGTTTAGGGACTGAACTTGTAAATCCCTAAACTTATATTTATACAAGAAAGGAAAGAAAAGAAGAGAAGGGTAAATTCTGTCAATAAGGGAAAGTTATACCACGAGGGGCCATTCTGCCAAAGTCCCATTCTTGTACACCCAAGGACTAGTGGTGCAAAGGGTCTTATAACCCTTGGGGACTTAAACTGCCAAGTCCCCCAAACCTATAACAAAACAAGGACCATGGATGCAACAAGTTATATATCTTTGAGGGACTAATGTTGTCAAAACCCCAAACTTGTGCCTGTCACCCCTAACCTTTATAAACCCTTCCCGCCATTTTTGAATCCCAAAAACCCAGGATCAACTCACGGGTTAACTCCCCTCCTTTTACCCTACAACCTAAAAAACAACCCCATGATAAACCTTTTTCCCCCCTCCTCCACCCCCCCCTCCACTATCTTTCCCAGCTGTAAGATTGCCAAGTTGGCAATCCCACAACTCCCCAAGACTTATTTCGATGGTTTAGATGATCCGAACAAACACCAAGGAATTTAAAGGGCCAGGATTTGCCTGACTTTGCACTCACACAACAAGCACAACTCACTTGTTGTGTCTACAAAGAAACACAAGTGGAAGAAGACAAAGAGAAGAATGCCTAGTCGTATTTTTCTATAAAAGCCTTGTAAAAGCCATTGTGGCAGAGAGAGTTTTTAAGTAGTTTTTATGTAGTTTTTACAAGTTTTTTTTAGTCAAGTGTAGTTTTAAAAGTTTAAAAGTTTCTATTGTATTTGTACTTCAATTTTAATGAAAATTCAGTTAAGAGTGTTTTAAGTTACATTTGTCTTCTTAAAATTCTTTAAGCTCTCAGTTTTAAGTATCTTTATAACCTGTTTTAGAAAGCTTTTAAGGAAAAATTCAAAAAAAAAAAAGAGGAAAGCAAAAGTACTGTTCCATTAAAAAGCTAAGGAAGAATGAGCTATATTGGAAGGCTTGTTGGGTTTTAGCTTAGTTAAGCTTAATTATAAGCTGGGTAGGAAACTTAGAGCTTATTAGGTTCAAAAGATCCTTTTTGAGCAAAGGATCAAAGGTACCTTTTCTTTCAATTTTTGCTTATTTACTGTAGCAATAAGCTTATTTGGCTTATTTTCTTTGCTTAATACTGTTTTTATGCTTATATGTGTTTAAATATGCTTTAGTGTGCCTCTTAGTTACTCTTTACTTCATTTTCATTCAAAGTGTCTAAAACTGCCAAAAAGAAGCTTATTCTGCCTAGCTTAATTCCTCCATTAAAGTGCTTATTTGCCTTTCTTTTTATCTTTTTATAATCCTAAAGTGTTTAAGTATCATTAGTGTTTTTAAAATTTCAGTTAACTTAGTCTTATAAGTTTTTAAAATCACTTTTCAAAAACTTAAGGAGTGTTTGGGTCAATATGGGAAACGGGTCAAAATGGTTTTGTGTTTGGGTTATGGTCACTTATTTAGTTTTAGCTTAGTTTGTTAAGCCCATTTAAGCTGTCTTTATAAGTTTTTTAGTGTCAAAATTGTTTTTCAAAGTTTTTCTAAACCATCTTTTTAAACTGTGACTTTTAAGAAAACACCAAGTGCTTATATTCATAAGCACTTGAATTTTGAGTTTTAGTTCCAAAAAGAGTGTGTTTTGTGTGTGTTAAAAAAGCTGTCAAAACCTTTTGATCTTTTGACTTTGTTGAGTCAAAAATCACCAAGTGTCTTTAAGTGACAGTTTTTAAAAAAACAACAGCCCTTTTTCACTTCACAAATTCAGCAGTTTTAAATGGTTTTTAAAAGTCAAAAATTTGTGCACAAGTTCAATTGCTAGGGTACTCAATCTGTTTTAGCTTATTTTTTGTTTAGAGCTTATTTGACAGCTTTTAAAAAGCTGTCAAATAAGCCCTTGTGTAAAGCATTAATCTCCCCTGGTGCAAAGGGGAGATTTTAAGTTCTCTTTGCTTAGCCTTTAAGTGCACTTAGGCCCAAGTTCTTGGCTTATTTCAAGAGCCTATAAGCTCTTGTATAAGCCCCTTAAGTTTCAACCTTTAGGAAGCTTTTTAGATAGCTTAATTTTAGGCTCAAACTAGCCCCTTGACTGTTTTGCTTAGAGTTAGTGTAAGGATTGCTTATTTTTCATTTTAGTCTTATTCAGCTTATTTCATAAGCTCACTTGTGTTCTAAATAGCTTATTTAGATAGATTAAAGTAGATAGTTTTGTTTGCTTATTTCTCATTTTCTAGCTTATTTGTCCAAAACTTAAGCCCTTTTAGCCATTAAGCTTGCATTTAGTTTCTGTCTCATAAGCTTTTCAACAGCTTATCTAGTTTTAGCTTTTAACTTTTTATAGCTTATTTAGGATAATTTAGACCCCCTTTAGCTTATTTTAGTCTTAGCTTAGCTTATTAGTCCAAAAGTCCAAAATGACTTAGCCAAATTTAGCCTTAAGCTCTTTGTAAGCATTCTGTCGACTTTTAAGCTTATTTTTAAGCTTATTGAGAGCTTTTCATAAAAACTTGTAGTTGACAAAGTTGTTAAGCCCCACGAGCTTAACAACTTTGCTTCACAAAGTTTTTTTCAAAAAAAAGGGGGAAAGACAAGGGAACCGGGTGAGCAAGACTCGAACCCGGTACCCCTCGATACAGTCCCCCTTTTTACACACTTATACCGCTGCGCCCTTGGGTCTTTTTCGTTAAAGACTCAAGGGCCTTGTTACTTATACTCGTTTTGGCTGTTAAGCTTATAAGCTGTAACAGCTTATTTACGGGCTTATTCATAAGCCAACTTTGTGTTTTTTATTTTCGTAGGATTTTTAATAGTATAAAGTATTTTTAAGGTAAAAATTTCAGAATATTTTCGAATCATTTAATAATTTTTATAATTAATTTAGTTAAAAATTTAAAATTCATAAAAAATAACAAAAATGATTCAAAAAATATTTTCTTTTTTAGAAAAATTTTATTTTGTCATGATAGTTTTGTAGGAAAATATAAGAACTTTTCATAGGGTCATTTTACAACTTTTTGCTTTTTAAAGAGCGGTCCGTGCGGATTTTGTTCTTGGACTCGTTTTGGGTAAACGAACTCCGTTTGTCGGTCTAGTCTTTTACATTTCTTCGTTATTTTGGTTGCCCTAAAGTATTTGAAACCAAAATTACTTCGTAGGGTTAATTTAAAGAATTTAGGTTTTTCCCCCTTTGTTCGGATTCCGTGCACCCTTTTTCAGCTTAAATTTTCATAATTTTTAGGATTTTCTTAAACGTTTTTGTTTGTTATTGTTTAATTTAACTTTTCTCACTCTCAAATCATTTTTCTCATTCAAACTCCAATCTTCCGACTGTATCGATTCTCCAGTCCAGCCTCGTTGGGGATAAACGACCCGGGAAAATTCTATACTACTTCTCGGTTTTATTGATTCTGCTTTTAGACTATTCTTACTATATATATTTTATATTTTATTATATTATATATATTTTAAGGTGTAGTTTGGCACCGATCATACGTTTTGGCAAACGGGGGAAGTTGAACCCTAGATATATTGGACCTTTCAAGGTGTTAGCTAAAGTAGGAACCGTTGCATATAGACTCGAACTACCTTAACATTTAAACAGGGTTCATAGCATGTTTCATGTATCCAATCTAAAGAAGTGTTTATCCGACGAGCCATTGGCAGTTCCGTTAGATGAAATACACATTGATGATAAGCTCCGTTTCGTTGAAGAACCAATGGAAATTATGGATCATGAAGTCAAATGGTTAAAGCGAATCCGTATTCCCATCATCAAAGTTCGATAGAACTCCAGGAGAGGTCCTGAGTTCACATGGGAACATGAATATCAGTTCCGAAAGAAGTATCCACACATAACCGCACCCTCGATAAGTGCCGCATCTTGAGCCTTACGGACAAGGCTCCTTTAACGGGGGAACACTGTAACAATCCGTTATTTTAGGCCCTTTCCCAACCCAATTATTACCATTATTGATTTTTAGAGTTTTACGCGTTCGCTTTTAATTATTATCGTATAGTTAAATCGCGTAAACTAAAAATCAACGTTCAACGTAAACGGACACCAAACAAGTTAAAGTTTACATCAAGCAAGTGTTATATAATTATTAAGAGTATAATTTATAACTTTTCTTAATTTATTTTTTTTGGTTACGTAAAACGCATATGTTTCGCAATAAATTACATTTAGGCATACCCGGAAGCACCAATACCTATCTATACTCAAACCAATACCCACAATTATACCTAATACATAAAAATTAATTCTTTTTCTACCCATGAAGCACTTAGAACCGGATCCAAGTGTTGTATACAAGAATTAAACCTTAAACTCTCCACTAAGTAGTGGTATCCTAGTCAAACCTTACACACAAGTACACATAAGACCCATGTATCTAGAAATTGGCTTGTCAAGAGTACTCTCCTCCATTTTTAGCCGTGTATGGCATATGGAGGAGGAGATCTCTTTGCTCTTGTACCCTAAACCATTTCAAGTCCAAGGTTTTGTTTAAGGTTGTATCGGACATTCCTAGTTACTACATAAGGTAAGTCCCATATTCATTTATCATACACTCTCATAATTCAATAGGAAAACTCTCTCAAAACCACCTCATACCTACGGCTCACTAATCATCAATTAAGGTTTCATAGTTTTTTATTCCTACAAGGCTGCAAGTGTTCTAGCATTACTAGTGATCATATCTAAAGTGATTGAGGTTGATTTGGAAGCTTGGGTTTTGGTATTAGCAAGGGTTTTAAGCAAGAAAAGAAATTAGGGTTTCATTAGGGTTTTAATCTAGTTTATTTATATGGGTTCAAGCTTACTTGTAAGCATGTTTCTTGATCTTACTTACACCTCCCTAAAAGTTAATTTAAACCCTAAAACTTTTCATTATTCATTTACCTATGTTTACATGCTTGTTATAATATGTTTAAACGACCACCTAGGTTATTTTCATGAAATTTATGAGATGTTGCAAAAAGGTAATCGTGGTTCGAATTTCATAGTAATTTAGTGGGAATAATAAACTCAAAATGGAAGTACACATTTTATACAAGTGGAAATTAATTATATGTTTAGGTTATAAATTATTTTGTGTTAAAAGTTTTAATTACAAAAGTTATGAACTAATGATTTTGAGAACACTTATTCATGGACAAGTATTATGAACACATTATAGAGGACTTAAGATATATCAAGTTATGTCATTTCATAAGTTAGAGGACTTGTAATAGTTTAACAAAGTGAAAAGTATATAAAACAAGTGTATAAAACTAATTATGTAAAAACTTAATTACCTGCTGTTTGAATTCGTATATAAACATATTTATTTTATGTTTTATTTAATTATTACTTATCACAAGGATCGTAAGCATATAAGGAACTTGAAAAACTAAGCAATAACGAAGAAGATATGACATTTTTAAGTTTACGATAATTAAATATATAAAAGTGTTTTATAAAAGTTATTTTATGAAAATCTTCACTGTTTCAGATCTTATAACTTAAGGTAAATATTTTATAAAAATAGTACTTTTTATGAGGAATCCAAACATGTAAGAAACTCAAAAAACGGATTTAAAATGAAGGTGATACGTTATTTACAAGTTTAAGTTAAAAAGTATTTTTATAAAAGTAAATTTATAAAAATATGTTACTGTTCACGACAGTAAACTATTGGGAATTAATTTTCCTAAATAAAGGTTTTAATTACGAAGATGTGGACATAGGAATCACTAAAAACCGAATTAAAACGAGCGAGATACAATGAAAATACGATTTCAATAATTAAAGTTATAAAAAGTATTTGTATAAACTTTCACTTACTGTTACTGTTCATAACATTATTTAACCATATAATAATTATAATATTTTGATAGATTTTCTTAATACGAAACCGTGGACATAAAAAACGCGTAAAACGGAGTTAAAACGATAAAGATATTAAATAATATATTATAAAACCTTGTGCACTATTTTCACTTTTATACATTATTTTATAAAACAATTAAATTAATTATATAATATCATTACATAATCAATAAAAATATTAAATCATATATTTTTAACAAATAATACATTGTTGAACGAAAAATGATTTTTTCTTACGGATACGAATACATATACCTTTATTTAACAAAGTACGATTTAATTATTATTTCAACTTTTAAAATTTAACAAAAACTATTAGGTGGTGGTGTAACTATATAACATGTGATATTATATTTATATTAAATACATTATACTCATACGACCTACAATTAATTAGGTTGCATTCGGATTGCCGAGACGATTTACCTATTTGATTTAGATAATCAAATCATTCACTTATGGTGAGTTCACAGCCCCGCTTTTATACTATTACATTGATTTACAACTTTGAGGTGAGAAACATGCATTGTTTTACGATTGGACGCAAGTACACTTTTATACAAATTACGAGTTTGCCTAAGTAGCTATAACCCACTATGCCCATGAATCATGAACTGTTAATTACTAAATTGTAAGCGCGAATGTTATGAATAGATCTATTTGGGATTGACATCCCCGTTCGGGTGAGTAGCGCTCACTAGTTTCGGAGGTCCGAAACGACGAATGTATACCATGTCAGAACAATTTGGATGTTGCGGGTTGAACATCTACACGGGCACATTATTTGCATTAATTTGCATACATATATGTTGTAGCCTCGGTGTCATGAGCTTAGTGCATTTCGTAATTATTTTTGAGATATTGTATGTGTTACATGTCTTACGTTTGGAAATCTTGCGGTCCTACTTTATACATTTATCAAACCTGTGAATTCACCAACTTTTTGTTGACGTTTTAAAGCATGTTTTTCTCAGGTCAATATGGTACGAGAAACAAGGATACATTGGGGGTCAACATTTTGGGAATCATTTTGCATGGAGATTTAAATGCATTACATGTTGGAGTATTTGTTATGTATTAAAATCTTTACGTTTTCATAGGTGAACAATTTAAGCTTCGGGCTTTTGTAACAAACAAGTTTATTTAATCCAATGTATCATTTTCAAACGACTCATATAGAGGTCGTTCTCATATCTTGTGTTGTTGATCTATGAAGTAACACTCTCAGACCCATATTCCGCTGCGACCCATTTTGGGGGTGTTACAAAATTAATCTTTTTTCTGTTTGGATATTGTTTTGGCAAAATGAAAATCGAATCAAACCAAAAACCGAATTCACATAAATAAATATATATTTTAAATATTTATATTGAAAAAAGACACAAACTCTTTTCCAATATAAATATAAAACTTTTTACAATAATCTATATAATTAAATGAATAAATAATCAAAATTTTGTAATTCGGTTATTCGGTCCGGTTTAATAAAATTTAAACTCAATTCAGTAGGTTTTTGGTTTTACATATAAAAAAATTAACCGAACTAATCAAACCAAATAAACACGGTGTTATAATACAATAACTGTAGAATACATGTAATATCAATAACACACAATATAATATAGAGTTTTAGAGAGAGAAAGGACTTGGGTAGAACTAGAGAGAGAAAGAGATTAGAGAAAGATTATAGCATAGCATGGAATGTTTAGTTTTACCACCCACTCCCTTCCTCCTAAGCCTTCTTTTATAGGTGAAGGAGGGTGTACAAGTTTACTCATGGAAGGGATGTGGGATACAAGTTACAACATAAGTAAATAACGACTCACCGACCTACAACACGACATAACACTAAGAGACCGACACTTTCTATATTCCTAACAATCTTTCCCTAAGGGGTGGTCACTCAGGCCTTACAAACAATCTAATGTCTTCGGTTATTGGTCTTCCACCAACATAAACCTCTAGTCTCTGTTATACAAACACTCGTACCTCTGTCCAACTTGATTCAATCTGAGCATGTTTACCAATTGGTCTCTAACATTTATGTTAGGAATACAGAAAAGTCTCGATCACTACCAAAGTAGATTAGTTCTTAGCTCGTAGTAAACGTGTAATTAAGTAAGTAAGCTAACCGGCCGACCGATGGATCCACATGCCACATATCATGTGTAAGACTATAAATACCCTCTCCATGGGATGGAGAGGGTGTTGGTTTCATTTTATATCATTTCTCTTCTTTCCTTTCTCTCTCTAGAAACCTTCCAACCTTTCTCTCTCTACATCTCTCTCTATTTCATGTATATTGTGCATGGAATTGATATCCTACAATTGGTATCAAGAGCCATGAGGTGGATTGAGTGTTTTGTTGTTGTGGTTATTTCAGCTTATTAGTCTGGCTTATTCGAGCTTATTTTCGGCTTATTTTTAGAGCTTATTTTTCTTTCATAGCTGATTTGCATTAAAAAGTTAATATCCTTTTATTTAAAATCATCATTAGTATACTTATAAACTTTTCGTGGGATATTAGGCTATAAAACAGTTGCTTTTCATAATTTTTTAACAGTTTATTATAGTTACTGTTTAGCTTTAAGCGTCTGTTTGGTTTTGGCTTATTTTGATAAAATAATCTCATCTTCCTTTCAAACAAACAAACCTAGCATCCTAAGGAAATTATTGTATAGCTTATTTTATTATCTGCTTTTTAGAGCTTATTTGTATCGGCTTTGTCTTTAAAGGAGTGTTTGGATGTGGCTTATTTGACAACAAGTATTGATCTCAATCTCTTCTCTATCTCTGAAGAGACGTTGAACATAGCTTCTTAGATGTCGTAATAGCGTCGCTATGATCGGTGTTGGAAGAGAGTATAGAATGTACTAGCTATATATGTGGAAAGAAAGGCCTCTTATTATGGCAATGCTGTGTGTGTGTGTGTGATGAGTATCTGGGACTATAGTGGAGTTATAGATTCTTAAGTGAGATTGTATGAGCTGATGGGGTGTTCTTAGATCTTGCACGCTGAAGGAAACATCTATTGAGACGAGAAGAGATCTCTCTGAGAGAGTGACAGTGAGAGACGCTAACGAGATTAGTGTGTTTTCTCAGAGATGATGAGAGTGATTATTACGCGAAGGTGTACCTAAGTTAATGGAGATAGGCGATACGACTGGCATGATTGAGATGCGTAACTGATGGCAACGAAGTATGCGTGCTCCTAAGTGAGTCTGTGGGAAGACTAGCCGCGTTTTGAGAGCTCGGATGCTTGGTTAGCTAAGCAGACTAGGTGGTCGCCTGAAGAGAAAGCTGTTGGGTGAGAGAGTTTGTGCTCTCGTGGTATCTTGGTGTAGCTCATTTACAAACAGGAAGGAGTGTAAGCTTTATGATGAATTCGATAAGTTTGCTTATAAGAAGGGGGAAACACTACGTGAGTTCTACTTGAGATTTTCATTGCTACTTAATGACATGAACATCTACAATTTTCTAGAAAATCGGTTTGAATATAGCGATTTGTGCTTCGAAAACCTAGCAGTTTGATCAAAAGTAGTAGCGGTTTGGTTTTCAAAAAAAATAGCAGCGGTTTGGTTAAGGAAGCTAGCGGTTTGTTATTGGAAGCTAGTGATTTGTTATTGGAAGCTAGCGATTTGAACATGTGATAGCAGCGGTTTGAGAAAGTGTGTAGCGATTTGAGCTTGGAAAGTGATAGCAGTTTGAAAAAGAGTGTCCAACGGTTTGAATAGTGCTTCGGTCTAGCGGTTTGAATAGCAGAGTATCTTAGCTGTTTGAGCTTCTTATCCAAACAATTCTAGCAGTTTGATAACACAAAACAAGGGTTTGTAGCGATTTGATAAGAAGTTCACAGCGGTTTGTTCTAAAGATTTATAGCAGATTGATATAGCGATTTGAAAAGGGCTGAATAGCGGTTTAATCCAACAGTTGTAGTGGTTTTATAACCTCTGCCTTAGCGGTTTGATAGAGTTTCTTCTAGCAATTTGATACTTGGTTTCAACGATTTGATCACTTCCCATTCATAAGGTAATTTAGGTAACAGGTTTCAAGTAATTTGAGCGTACTCTTTCAAGAAGTATTCACGTTTTTTGGGTTTGAGTTTCGACATTCGCGGGCTATATTACTACACTTATTATGATCGCGATTGTGAGACGATCATCACGACATGCTCGGTTTTCGTTGAATTACTCCGAATCGAATCCGAACTAAACAAACCCACGTCAACGTATTTTGCTTATTGAAAAAGAAGATACAACATACGTGCATGAGATTTTCATTTGTTTAATATTGGTTAAATTTGAGATTTTACAATTTCTACCATTATTTTTCAAAAAGTTTAAACATTTAGCCCTTAAGTTATAAAACACTTTCAATATTAACCTTAGTCTTTAAATCATTTTAATTTTAATCTTTTATTTTTTTAACATTTTCATTTTTAGCCTTTTTATTTTCTCAAAAATTTATCTAGCCTTTAGTTTTAATAGTTTTTCACCATTAGTCCTCGTTAGGGTTTTAATTCACTGTTAGCCCTATTAAAGCTTCAAGTCGATATAATCAAGCACACGTTACCAAAAGTAATCAAATTTAATAAACCACGACAACATCACTTAATCTACTTAAGATCTTTAATTTCATTTCACACATCAAATTTCAATAGAATTTTAAAATTCAATTCAACAAATAGAGAGAGAGTAGGTTGCGGTTGATTGCCTGCAACGACGCAACTAGTAGTAAGACAATAGCAACTCCACTCTGCATGTATGGATGAACAGATCAAGTCACATCTTAGTAATCTCTATTACAACACTTTGTCTCATGATGTTGATGCATTTAAAACTGCATTTCGCACATTCTTCGGTGAAGAGCATTAGACTTTCAGATTGAAGATGTTCCATAATTTGGATTAGTTAAGGCTACAATTTGAAAGAGAGAATCTTCATGAGTTTAATGCAAAGACTTGTCTTGAAGTACTCCAAACACAATTCAAGGAATTTTTTGCCTCACAAGGGGTAAATTCTTCAGATTATCTGAATCAATGTTGACAAGAAGATTTCAAAGATTACACGTACTGTAAACTGGAAACTTACAAACAAAATTTACTCAAGTACCTAGATATACTTGAAAGGTTCATTGATAAATGTGTAATTAAATACGGTGAATTACGGATGAAAGAAAATGAAGTTAATTCAATAAAGAAGATTGGAAAACAATTAAATGAAGAGATACTTCATGAACATGAAATTGATAAAAGTTTCAAGCTGCAGTCAAAAGATGTTCAAAGCAATCCGGTTCAAGCAGTGGATGCCAATTTGGTTGTCATGGAAAGCAGTGGGATAGAGTTAGAAAATAACAACTCAGAGAATGCACTCAGTAAATTAGTGAATGAAACTCAGATGTAGATGCAAGAAGGAAAGGTCGTAATAGGTAAAGCATTAAATGTTGGGTTGGTTGTTACAAAAAGCAGTAGGACAGAGATAGACAAGCAGCATACAAGCAGCAGATCAGGGAATGATACCACACATGTTGTAGATGCAGATATCAGACTAGTAAATGACCAAGAGCCATTAGCTGAGGTACAATTGACTTCTTAACATAATGTACTTGCTAATGAACAATAACATACTAAGCAATTTGAACCTATTTATTACACATATCTGCTGGAAAAGGTTGATAGCAATATCACTCTTGATTTAACAAATATGAGTAATAATGGAGGAAAGACTGACCATGATGCTGAACAATATCATGTTAAAAGTCCTTTATCTGTTTCCTTAATTGATCAACCAATAACTGACTAGTCATACCAATCTCTCGAGGCTAAAAATATTTCTCTCAAAAAGACCATTGCCCAAATTTCAAAAAGATTTTTTAAGAATGGAAGCACATTGTGTTAATCTTGAACTTAAATATCAAAATCATGCTTTAAAATTGAGGCAACATGGTCAATCTTTGAATGAAACAAGTAATAAAGCCAAAATTAAAAAGGAAATTGATGTTTTAGAAACAATAAACATTGAACTGTAAAATAGTGTGGCTAAATTACATGCAGCGAATGAGCATTTACATAAGGAAAATGAGCATTTGAAAAAGGCTTACAAAGAACTTTATAATTCTATAAAAAAGACACGAGTTCAGACCAAAGACCATAATGACTCTCTGATTGCTCAATTAAACCAAAAATTTAATGAAAATAATGATTTAAACGCTCAGATTCAGGAAAAGGTGTTTGCAGCTGCAGCATTGAAAAACGAATTATGAAAGTTAAAAGGAAATAGTGTGGACAATAAGTTTGCAAAACCATCAGTCTTGAGGAAACTGACTTTACAACCACTCAAAAACCAAGCAATTGTTAGACAACCGACTGCGTTTAAATCATGACCTAAATCTTCAAAACCACGGTTTACCTCCCAACTTGATGTGAAAAAGATTTGTCAAAACCAGTCACTCCATATTATTTTCCTAAAGAAAGAGAATTTGCGTCTGTAAAACCTCATCAAGTGATTGCAACTAGCGAATCTAGGAATAGTTCTAAGAACATGCCAAGATTTAGTTCAAATGATATGGTTCATAATCACTATCTAGATGAAGCTAAGAAAAAGACACAAGAAAGAGATAGGAAGTCAAAAACTAGTGTGATGCCCTCTACTAAATTACAAAACACTGCTAATAGTAGCAAACCAAAACCTAGGGACAATAATCAAACAAATATGAATTGGCCTACTTCTAAGATTAGTTGCGTAACAATTACAACTATGCTCGTAGCAGAACACTCTAGGAATTCTGGTTCTTTTTTGAACTCCAAACACTTTGTTTGTTCTACATATTAGAAATTTGTCTTTAATGCAAACCACGATGCTTGTATAAAAAAATTCCTGAATGAAGTGAATTCTCGTGCTAAGGTTCAATCCCATAAGACTAGAAACAGTAACAAACCCGTAGAATCAAAAAGTCATACTCAGAAACCTGGTAGGCAGATCTTTACAGGACATAGGTTTTCTCCCAATAAGTCTTCCGCTATGCATGAGAAAATAAATACTCCTAGATCTGATCTTAGGTGGAAACCCACAGGTAGAATTTTCAAAAGTTATGCGCTATATCTAAAGTAGTGTGTAACGTTAAATGTTGGTCGATAGTATAGGTCACTCTAGGAATTCTAGTTCTTTGATGGACTCCAAACACTTTGTTTGCTCGACTTGTCAGAAATGTGTCTTTAACGTAAATCATGATGATTGTACAACAAAATTCCTGAAAGAGGTGAATTCTCGTGCTAAGGTTCAATCCCCTAAGACTAGAAACAGTATAAACCCATAGAATCGATAAGTTATGCAAAGAAACCTGAAAGATGGATCTCTAAAGGATATAGATTTTCTCCCAATAAGTCTTCCGGTGTGCATGAGAAAACGTCTCCTGGATCTTTTCTTAGGTGGAAACCCATGGGTAGAATTTTCAAGACTGTTGGTCTTAGGTGGATTAGTACTGGAAAGTTATTTGCCTCTAGCACAACCAAGGTTGATAGTGAACCTCCACATGGTTCTAATGTAGATATCTTTAACCCACATGAATGCATAAATTTTTTTGATATAAGTGTAGGTACTCTTGATTTTGATACAGGTACATCATACAATGTTAAGAAGGATAATCTAAGAGTTTGGTTGCTGAAAAGGCTGATGTCTAAGAATCAAGTGTCTCAAGGGATTCACAACTGATTAAAAGGCCGCAATGACATCTGAAGACAACTCTTTAGGCCTCGCACTTTAACGATAAATGACTTCTGATCACTTTAGATCAGGACTCGGACTTCATCAAATGACTTCTAAATACTTCTGCTTAGAACTCGATCTTAAAGAAAAGAAAAGTGTATGCTTCAGTGCGCTTTATCTTCAAAAGAAGAGAAATCTTCTTGTTTACGAGTATTACTATCAACAACTTTATATTTTCCCATGCTTGTTCAAAGTATATATTGCCACTTTATTCAAGGCAGCGTAAATATTCCTGTGTGTATAAAACAATGATTACGATTACTCTAAGTTCATGAAACTGCTGCGTAGACTCATATATATGCCACTTTATTCAAGGCACCGTAAGTATTCGTGTTCGTGTAAATGTTATGCTCCGACATGCTATAACGTTCGTTTGCCCGGTGATAGCTAATCACCCGAATGCGGCTGTCACACCCGAATAGATCTATTTCCTAACATTCGCGCTTACCCTTCGAGTAATTCACAGTTCAATCCACTTAAGCTAATCCGTAATCATTTGGGTAAAAGTAAAGTAATGTCCTTGTTTTCAAAAATAAGTGAAACAAGCAATGTATTTCGTTCCAAAATAAGTAATTGAGTATGTAGACCAGTTTGTAAAACGAATTGTAAATGCACATGTAGTAAATTCAAACTAATCATGTAAATGGATTTGGTAACAAGCATGTTCTCAGCCCAAAAGTTGTAAATTATATGTAAAACAAGTAAAACGTGGGGCTATAAACTCACCTTGAGTGAGTGAATCGATAATGCAAATCACTAACAGAAAATGCGTCACGAATACGCCCGAATGCAACCTAATTAATTATAGGTTGTATGAGTACTAAGTACTTTGAATAACTAAGACCATATATAATTCTATACAGCTACATCACCATCTAATTGTATTTTTGAAATCATATTTATAAAGTAAACATGTTTATAAATATCTTTTTAGTAAAAATGGCGTAACTTTATTATTTTAAGTCCGTTTCGTACGTTTCTTATGTCCACGCTTTTGTATTAAGACGAGGTATCAAAATATTACATTTTCATATTTTCAACCCACTGGTGAACAATACTTTTGCTGTTCATACACTTTTATAAATTTATTTTATAAATTTAATTATCGTAAACCTCATAAAAGTCATATCTTATTCGTTTTAACTCCGATTTTAGTGATTCTTTAGAGCATGTCTTCGAAATTAAAAGTTTTATCTAACTAATGTATTTTTCCAAAATGTATCTGAGATGAATAGTGATGTTTACTGTTAATAGTTTATAAAATTATTTTTATAAACTTTAATTATCGTAAACGTAAAAAATACATAACTCCTTCGTTATTGATCAAAAAATTATGATTCTTAATATTTTGGAATCCTAAGAATAAGTACTTTTTGAGAAAAATAACCAACCATTTATATCATAGGTGAATTGTAATAAGTTTTTATAAAAATTTCTTTTATAAACGCGTTTATTATCGTATAACTTGAAAATGCCGTATCTCCTTCGTTATAAATCGGTTTTTCGAGTTCTCTACATGCCTACGATCCTTGTAACATGTAGTATTTTATGAAAATATAAAATAAATACATTATTTTTCAAATTTGACCAGACCCTTGAAGATTTTTACATAAAATGTGTTTAAACTTGTTTTTATAGGTTTTTAGCTTAGTACACTTGTTACAAGTCCTCTACAACACAATATATCACATGTCTCATATGTATTAGGTCCTTTAGTCCATTACTTGTCCATGATACATGTCCTCACATCACATTTTTCTTATGAACTTAATAAATAAACTCTTTAAGTGACTTAGTTTATATATACTTTTTATAAACTAAACTATACTTGTACAATGCTTATACCTGCATTCCAACATGATATTAACATTCTTATATCATATGTAAAAGTATATCAAACCATTTTCAAGCGTAAAAATCCATTTTACAAGTTAATAAGTTTCCTAGATGGTGATTCACTATATAAGCATCATATACACATAAAATCATAAATGAAATGAATGTAGGGTTTTTAGATAACCTTATTATGATGTATGATGATGATCAACAAGATCTAAACACTAGTTTAGATATCAAACACAAGCTTCCAATACTTAGAAAACACCCTTGTAAATGCTTAACTAAACCTTCAAACCTTCTTGGTATATCTTAGATATGTTGTTAGATCACTTGTATATGTTGTAAATAAAATTGTATGGATTTGGTAAGGTTGTTTGTGTTTGGCCGTGGGATAGAGGAGAGAAAAAGAGAGATATGTGAAGTTTTTACTTAGTGAAATGAGTTGTGTGTTTTATCTCTTACTAGTATAAGCCATATATACTTCATGAAGCTAGTTGAAATCATGTCCAAGTTCATAAAACACTATTAGGGAGCTCTTAGACAAGATGAGAGAAATAAGGAAGAAAAATAGCAAAACACTAGTCATAGTTGGTAAGGTTTTAATTAGGATTTGTTATACAAGACTTTAGCAAGATTTTTTTGATATTTCTCTTATGTTTTCATGTATATATCCGGCCACATGGGTATGTATGTAAGAGATTTTTGTAATTTTTGAGTATTGGGTATAATTGTGGGTATTTGGTTGAGTATAGATAGGTATTGGTGCTTTCGGGTATGCCTAAATGTATTTAATTGCGAAACGTAAATGTTTTACGTAACCAATAAAAATAAAATATAAAAAGTTGATTATTTTTTTGTAAAAATAATATAATTCTTGCTTGACGTAAATTTTTATTTGTTTGGTGCCCGTTTACGTTGAATGTTGATTTTTAGTTTACTCGATTTAGCTAAACGTTGGAAATTTAAAGTGGTCGCGTAAAAGTTTAAAATAAATAGGTGAATATTTATTGACATAACAGATGTGAAAAATGTGAATTGTTACACATGGAATACTAGTCTCAATAATTTGTGACTGTGACCCTAGATTTTCGTCAAATTTTTAGAGGTCATTTCAGAAGGCTATGGGTACTCAGTTAGATATGAGTACGGCATACCATCTGCAGACTGATGGGCAAAGCGAAAGGACCATTCAAACATTAGAAGACATGTTACGCGCTTGCGTGATAGACTTTGGGAATGGTTGGGAAAGACACTTACCGCAGATTGAATTTTCGTACACCAATAGTTATCATGCTAGTATTAAAGCTGACCCATTCGAGGCACTTTATGGTCGGAAGTGTCGATCACCTGTTTGTTTGGCCGAGGTCGAAGACGCTCAGGTCACCGGTCCATAACTTATTAATAAGACAACCAAAAATATTGTCCAAATCAAGCAAAGAATCCAAGTTGCTCGTGATTGCCAAAAGAGTTATGCAGATGTGAGGCGTAAGCCTTTAGAATTTCAAGTTGGTGACCGAGTGATGTTAAAGGTATCACCTTGGAAAGGGGTCGTACGTTGGTATGTGCTTAATTACACATACCTTTTACCTTTAAAAACGAGCTAAAATAACCAAAAACGGACTTAAAATACCAAATATACGCTTGTTTTGCTAATTGTATTGTGCAGGAACGGATATCTAAGAAAAAGACGAAAAACGAAGCCAAAACGACAAAACCGGACTCGGAATAGAAAAGCAAGGAAAAGACAAAGTCAAAGTCCAAGCCCAAGCCTGAAAAAGTCAACAGAAAGTCAACCCAAGTCAACCCCGAAGCCAAAAGTCAAAGAAATATAAGTTTAGGGACTGAACTTGTAAATCCCTAAACTTATGTTTAAAGAAGAAAAGAGGAAAAAAGAAGACAAGGGCCAAACTGCCATTATGGGAAAGTTTAACCTCAAGGGGCAATTCTGCCAACTCTCCTAACTTATAGCCATAAGGACGAGTGATGCAATTGTTGTTATAACTCTTGGGGACTTAATTTGCCAAGTCCCCAAAAGTTATAACAACACAAGGACCATGGATGCAATCAAACATAACACCATGAAGGACCTAGCTTGCCAAAACCCCAAACCCATGCCCTGTCACCCCCAACCTTTATAACCTTTTTTTTTCCCGCCCATTTCAACTCCCAACGAACTCACGGGTTAGCCACCCCCGTTTTATCCTGCAAACCCAATTCCACCATGGTCAAACCTCTCCCCCTCCTCCACTAAACTTTCCCAGCTGTAAGATTGCCAAGTTGGCAATCCCACAACTCCCCAAGCTCATCCAACGGCTGTGATGATTGATTTTTGAAGAATTAAAGGCCAGGATTGTTTGTGCTTCTCTTTGCACTCACAAAACAAACACAACTCTTTTATGTGTCTACAAAGAAACACAAGACAAGAAGACAAAGAACAAGACCTAGTCGAATTTTCCTATAAAAGGCTTTGTAAAGCCATTGTGGCAGATCATGTAGTTTTTAGGGTAGTTTTAAGTAATTCTCAGTGTTTTTGAGTTTAAAGCTTTTTATGTACTTGTACTTTGATTTTAATGAAATTCAGCTAAGTTTGCTTTACTTGTGTTCTTAAGTCACAATTGCCTTTTTAAATCTTTTAAACTCTCAATATAAGTTGTTATAACCTGTTCACATTTTTTTTACAAAACTTAAAGAGCAAAGGTACTGTTGGATTAAGCAAAGCTTGGATGAATAAGCTATTATGGATGGCTTATTGGGTTTCAGTTTAGTTTAAGCTCATTTTTAAGCTTGGGGTAGGATTTAGAGCTTAATTAGGCTTCAAAAATCCTTTTTGAAAAAAGGATCAAAGGTACCTTTTTCTTTTAACTGTAGCAATAAGCTTATTTAGCTTATTTCCTTAGCTTATTACTGTTGTTGTGCTTATTAGTGATAATTTATGTCTAAGTATGCTTTTAATGTTTTTAATTTCATTTGTATGCAATTTTAGTTAAAACTGTCATAATTAGCTAATTATGTCATAGCTTATTCAAGTGCTTATTTGCTTTGCTTTTTGTCTTTTATTTGTCTTAAATAGCTTAAGTAATATTAGTCTATTTAAAATTTCAGTAAAATTTAGTTTATATAAGTTTTTAAACCACTTTTAAAAATTAAGGGGGTGTTTGGGTCAACTCTTAAAACGGGTCAAAAAAGGGTTTGTGTTTGGGTTGAGGTCATCAATTAAGTTTTAAGCTGGTATTAAGCTGTTTTTGAAAGTTTTTAAGTTTAAAATTTGTTTTTCAAAGCTTTTCCAAGCCAACTTTGAAACTGTGGTTTTAAGAAACACCACAAGTGCTTATTTAGTTAAGCACTTGGGATTTTGAGTT
>BQNB010004771.1:0-50228 GCA_026074375.1 Tanacetum coccineum | reverse complement strand
TGAAAAGGTTGGTTTTGAAATCCCTGGTTTTGAAAATTCGGAGCATGATTATTTTGAGCTTGAAAACCTTGATTTCCATAAAAATTATTTTCCCCCGATTAAAATTATTCCCTTGACCTTGATTTTGATTAAACCTATTTTGACCATTGTTTTGCACCGGAGCAAAACCAGGTGGTGCCATTTGATTACTAACACGGTTCGGAGGGGCAACTTGATTGTAAGTACCCGTAGCCGCACAACCACTAGCGTGATTGTTATCGGTAGTCGGACAATTATACCAAGAATCAGCACCACCACAAGTAACGCAAGTTTCCTCAACCGCTTTAACTGGAGCGGGAGTTACAATTTTCGTAGAAACAATCTCGACTAAGGTCAAAAGTTGGTCCGCAAGCTTATCAATTCTCTCATCCATCTTACTAACATTTTCCCTAGAAGTCGTATTCATCCTAGAAGCATTTGGTTTGTTTCGTGAATAACGCACTTTTGATTTATTCTCAATTATATTCAAAGCTTCTCTAGTCGTCTTACTCAAAAGATTTCCACCCGCCGCGGCATTTAAGGAGTCTTGATCGTTGTCGTTTAAACCGTTATAAAAGGTATCAACTTGGGTTAATTCCATAAATCCGTGATGAGGACAAGCTCTAAGCATTTCCTTAAATCGTTCACACGCTTCACTAAAAAACTCATTGAATTTTTGGGTAAATCGAGAGATTTTGTTCTTTAAGTGAGTCATTTTCGAGGGAGGGAAAAATTGATTCACGAATTTGGTAACGAGATCCTCCCAAGTCAAGATTGAATTAGGAGGTTCTTTCTCGTACCAAGTTTTAGCGGCCCCCTCGAGCGAGTATGGAAACATCATTAGCTTAATCACATCGTTTGGCACATTCCTAAATCGTAGAGTCGAGGTAATCCTTTTGAAACTATTGATATGAGCATGAGGATTTTCGTTCTCTAAACCGTGAAACGGGTTTGCTTGAACCAATTGTAACAAATTTGTTTTAATCTCAAAATGATCCGCATTAATTTCCGGTAAAACGATAGCTTCTCCGTACCCTTCCGTGGGTGCTCGGAGTAGCTCTTCCATTGTACGTTCCGCCATTGGTGCAACGATAGTACGAAGCTCGGGTTCGACTATGTTTGGAGCACGTCCTTTATTTCGACGTCTCGGAATGGTTACGTTTGAATTATTTGGAAAATTGGAATTTCTAGTGCGCATGCACTAATCAAACAAATGAAATGATAAAAGAAATGAGAAAAGGAAATATTTTTTTGTTTACCGAATAATCAACAAACTTAGGGTAACTCTCTTAAGTAAAATAAATTTTACAAAAGAGGTGCGCCTTTTTCGTAAGTGACACAAACGGTAAAAAAATTTAATCTTTGGTTCGGGAACTTATTGATGGATAATACTTCAATTGAAAGTATTATTTGTTGGTGTTCTTTTACCAACTTTGTAATTTTTTATTTCTTATATTAATGAATTCACAAGAAAAATCGAAAAATCCGGAAGAGCAAATATTTTTGTAATTTTCTTATTAATTAATCATCTACTTATACTAAAAAGAAAAGAAAAATATTTTTTACTTTTTATATTTTTAATTAATGTTTTTGTATTTTTGATTTTCTTAAAAGCGTAACTTTCGAAGACGAAAGGTTCTCAAAATCACGATCAACAAACTTCAAACGAAAGAATCTTAATCACAAATCCCCGGCAGCGGCGCCAAAAATTGATCGTTTAGAAACCAATTATAATACGCAATAATATCAAATTATAAAGAAAATTACTAAAAATCCTTGAGGACAAAGATTAGTAGCAATTTCTACACAAAAATATCACACGTAAGAAATCGGTAAGTGATTACCGGGTCGTTTTCCCAAAGACTTATGAAATTGAGACCTCGTTTGTTATTTGGACAATGACTTGAATTGGTTCGTAGATGATTTGTTTTCTAAAATCCTAAAGAGAGCAAATTAAAGGGAAACAATTAAACTTAACTACAGAAATCAATACGGGAAAGTAGATTTTTAATAAAACGCAAATTGGGATCCTAAACGGGGACTAAAACCATTGTTAACAAAATTATAGCATAAAATTTATCTTTTTCATTTTTATAATGACTTAAATAGGGACCTAAAAAACTAAACAAAGAAAACTAGACTAAAAACGAAGGTGATACGGGCTTGAAAACACTAAAAACGTCAACGGGAATCAATCTCGTTCTTTAAAAATGAATTTTGCAATTTTAACCAATACGAAGCAAAAAACTAAATTTTCCTAGAAACTATATGATAAAAGAAAATTTTCTAAAAAAGAATTATATTTTTTTGACTTTTTTATAATTTTTTATGAATTAAAAATGATTTTAATGAAATTAAATGATTAAAAATACTAAACTATTTATAAAAATTCTGAAAAAATTATGAAAAGTAGATTGAACAATGGAGAATCTAGGAAAAATAAGCTTGGAAACACAGCTTATCGAATAAGCTGTGTAATATGCTAAAACAGCTTATTATACTAAAAGCCTAAAACATATATAAATATTAGATTGTGCAAAGATATACCGAATGACCTATTGTAGCACAATGGTTGAGTGTGTGGGGGTTAAAACGCTTGGTGAGGGTGGTAGAGGTCCCGGGTTCGAGTCTTGCTCACCCGGGACTTCCCACTATCCCAAGTGTTTTCGTTTTGGCCATTTTTTACAACTTTTGAAAACACTGAAAAATAAGCAACTTTTGCAAAACAACTATTTTTATAAACCACAAATAAGCACAGTAATAAGCTAAATTAGACCGAAAAGCTTTTTACTCTTAAAGGCTTATTATGCTAACTATTTGAGCAAATTAAGCACTAAAAAGCAAATAAAATGGGCTATAGGCTTAGGACAACTTAATCTAAACTAATTAAGACAAAAATACAAACAAACATAAGCGAAAGGACATAAGATTGAAAAAGCTATAAACAACAGGAAGTACTAAAGGCTTAAAAACTTAGATTTTTTAGCTAATTTGCAAATAAGCTAAAAAAATAAGTTCTAAAACTACAGGTAATATGCTAAAATTGACTAACTAACCTAATAAGCTATATTAGACCTAAATAAGCTAGGAAAATAAGCAGATAAGCACAAATAAGCTAAATAGCACTTAATGAAAATTGTTTATCCAAACAGGCCTTAAGGGCACTTTTGAACTTAATTTCCTATAAGCTAGAAGATCCTTATGGTCTTTTGGCTTATACTAGCTTAAACTACAACCTATAAGCTATCTAAAACTGTTCTTAAAAATCAATTTGAAAATCTAGTGCTTAATCAAAAAGCTAAATGAAAAAGGTGTGCAGACATAAAACTATATTTTTGGTTTTTTAACATTTAATGTGAATGAAGAAGTGCTATTTTAAAGGCTTAAAACAGATAGACAAATAAGCTGATTTTTAAGAAACAAATAAAAACAGATGATTAATGTTCTACAAAATACTTGTATGCTAAAAATCAAAACTTACTTAATACTTATACTATCTGAAAATTAAGCTAGAAAGTGGCTTTTTATCTATTAAAGATGCTGATGCAATTGACCATCTAAGTGAATCAACACCTAAATCCAACTATTGCAGGCTACCAATTTTACTAGAAAACACTTTATAAGGAGCAAATGAAGCAGTAATAACAACTAGAAACCAAATAAGCTTAAAATGATTATTCTACTTACTATATTCTAACAGATGCTTAACAACAACTAACTAACTTTGATTAAAACTGAATTAAGCTAACAAAGCCCCTAAATTCTACACTGTTAAACTCAAATATGAGATTTAAATTGAAATCAAAGGACCAATTGGCTTCAAGCAGTACTAACTTGAGTTAGTACTGCTTGACCCAAACACCCCTTTAAATTCATCAAATCTATTTTTAGCTTATCAAAATAAGTTTTAAATAACACAGCTCAATTACCAGATATTAGACAGCTTATAGCAATCCTATTAAACATTATTAAGCAAACAAATAAGCCAGAATGAATAAGCTAACAACTATGCTATATTTTTTTTGTTTTTCTCTGATTTTAAGACAGAAACATGAAAACTAAAGATTTTAAACTACAAATTAAACACAATAAGCACAAATTAACTATAACTAAATCAATTAAGCTAAATTAAATATCAATAAGAAAAAATTAAGCAAAATTAAGCTAATTAGCAGTTTTAAAGCTAGTTAAGGAAAATGAAAACTTACTTGAGCCTCTGCACTAAACAAGGCTATTAAAAGCTCTTTTGAGCTATCAACAAGCTCTAGCTTATCACAATGATAAGCTAGTAAAGTCCAATAAGCTCTTCCAGGGTAAGCTTATCATCCAAAGTAACCAAGTCTATCCATAGCCTAGGGTATTAAACTGATTTTAGATTTAAGTAAGGTTAATGATTAAGTTGAGATCAATCTAAGCTTAGAGACTTAGATAAGCTTGAGATTAGCTTATAACAAGCTTATGAAACAGTAACAACTCATTTAACAAAATTTTGTATAAAAGTAAGCTTGAGAAAAGTAAAGTGCATAATAAGAAAACTTGACTTCTATTAATAAAAGAGCTGATTACAATAGTGAAAAAGGAAATTACATTTAGTAAACAATAAGCTAAAAATAGTTTTAAAGAAAAATTACATAAGCTAAATTAATAAGCTAAAATATATAAAATCTATCTCCCTCCATCTCCCTTTGCAATGTGTGAAGAGGCCTTCTATTTATAAGCTTCATACGAAGGATCTAGGCTCTCAAGTTGTTAGATGCTCCCCTTGATCTCGTCCCTTCAAATCATCTAATCATTGGCTCTTCAATCTACACCATTGGATCATTAAGTGAGCACACGGATTGCCAGCGTGGCAATCCGTGTGTCAGAGTACTTGTGCTTCTTTACCAAAGGTTTTAGTGCAAATTTCTCTTCCCTTGTGTGTTTGTATGAAGCCAACGTGTCATTCCTTTTGTCAATTCTAGCCAATGAGAGCACATGATGACGTCTTGCTCTGCCAAGTCATAGCTTAGTACTCGAATCTTGAAGCCACGTAATCAATTTCAATTTACCCTTTGTTTTTGCGCAGGTAAAAATGAAGACGATAGATGAATAGTAAAAACGGGTCGCATAGGTTTTATATGAAGTAATTATCATGTATTTTTTTTACGCGCCATTTCTTTTGTTTTTATAACTTTGTTTGACCTAGGGGTTTGGGGGTTTGACTTGGGCCCGGGTTTTAATAATTAAGGATTGGGCCGGATGAAATGGTTTTAAAGGTTTTTAGTTATAAGAGATAACGACCGTTATCTCTTTAATAAAAAAGAGATAACGATGTTAGGGTTTTTAGGGCTTTTGATGAATTTGGTTTAACATTAAGGGTATTTTGGGTATTTTCAAGTGTTTTGTCTTCTTGTGGTTGACCAATGTTGACCAAGGATTGACTATGTTGACCATTGATACCAATCTTCCGGCTCTTTTGTACTCTTTCCATTCTCGTATTCGTGTTTGTCCGGCTTTTGACCATTTTCTTGTGATATTTGCATTATCCGTACCTACACATTCACAAACAACAAAATACACAAATACAATCATATTTTTACATATTTTGATTATTTAAGGGTCATTTTTGATATAAAAAGGATATGTGATTTCTCACATATCAATCTCTTTACTCACAAGGAAGAGATGGATCTAGAAACTGCCCAAACCAATACTACTGCAAAGTTGCCCCTTCTCAAACAGGGTGAATATGATATGTGGAAGCTAAGAATTAAGCAATACTTTCAAGTATAAGATTATGCTCTATGGGATGTCATAGAGAATGGAAACTCATTCAAACCAACAGCTCAAACAACAACAAATGCTAATGGTTCCTCAACTACATTAATACCATGCCTTGTAACTGCTAATGAAAAGACTCAAAAGAAGAATAATGTGAAGGCAAGAAATATGTTACTAATGGCACTTCTAAATGAACATCTACTGACATTTAATCAGTACAAGGATGCCAAGAATTTGTTTGCTGCTATACAAACAAGATTTGGTGGTAATGATGCCACAAAGAAGACTCAGAAGACTCTTCTAAAGCAAATGTATGAGAACTTTAGTGCTCCAAGCACAGAGTTTCTTGATTCTATTTTTAACAGGCGTCAGAAGATTGTAAGTTAGTTGGCTATCCTTGGTGAAAATATTTCACAAGAAGATCTTAATTTGAAAATTTTGAGAAGTCTTCCTTCTGAGTGGAATACTCATGTTGTGGTCTGGAGGAATAAACCTGATCTAGACACAATGAGCTTTGATGATCTCTACAATAATTTCAAGATTGTTGAACAAAAGGTTAAAGGAACTACAAGCTCAAGTTCTTAGAACTTGGCTTTTATGTCATCTACTAGCAGTACTAATGAAGTTAATACAGCTTATGGAGTTAGTACTGCTAATATTTAAGTTAGCACTGCTAGTACTCAAGTTAGTACTGCTAACTTAAGTGATGACACTGTTTATGCATTTTTGGCCAGTCAACCAAACGGGTCTCAACTTGTACATGAGGACCTTGAACAAATCTATGAAGACGACTTAGAAGAGATGAATTTGAAGTGGCAGTTAGCATTACTGAGCAGGAGGATGAGAAAGTTTTTTCTGAAAACCGGTAGAAAGATTACTATCAATGGGAGTGACATAGCTGGATATGACAAGTCAAAGGTGGAGTGTTTCAACTATCACAAGTTGGGACACTTTGCAAGGGAATGCAGAGGACCTAGGAATCAAGATAACAGGAGCAGGAATCAAGACAGCTCTAGAAGGACTATAAATGTGGAAGAAATTTCTTCCAAAGTCATGTTGGCTATTGATGGAGCTGGTTTTGACTGGATCTTTATGGCAGATGAAGAAGTCCCTACAGACATAGCTCTTATGGCCTTTTCAGACTCTGAGGTACATAATAATAAAACTTGTTCAAAAACCTATCTAAAAAGCTTTGAAACTCTTAAAACTCAACTTGATGATTTAAGAATAAAGTTTAACAAATCTGAGTTTAATCTAGCTACTTATAAAAGAGGGTTAGCATCTATAGAAGAACAACTTGTCTTTTACAAAAAGAATGAGGTTCTAGTTTTTGAGCAACTTGCTGTTCTAAAAAGAGACATCTCATATAAAAACTCAGAAATTAGTGTGCTTAAAAATGAGTTAGAAAAGATTAAGCAAGGAAAAGAAAGCAATCAGCTTAAGATTGAAAAATTTGATAATGCTTCTAAGAGTCTAGATAAATTAATATGAAGTCAGATACCTGATAAAAGTAGAAAGGGTTTAAGCTATAATGCTGTTCTACCTCCTCCTACAAGATTATTTTCACCCCCAAACCTTGATTTGTCCAACTCTGGTTTAGAGGAGTTCCAACAGCCTGAGTTTGAGGGATATGGACCTAAGACTAGTAAGAGTGTTAGTGAAGATACTTCTAATGATGTTAGGAAATATCCTGATGCCTCATTGATTGAGGAGTTGGTGTCAAATGATTAGTTAAAGAAGAAAACTATTTTTCATACTGTTGCTAAGATAAATTTTGTTAGATCTCAACAACAAGAAAAACCAGTTAGGAAACCAGTTAAGTATGCTGAAGTGTATAGGTTACAAACTCCTAGGGGAAATCAAAGAAACTAGAATAATTAGAAGGCCCAACAACTAGGAAGTGACTTTGAAATGTATAATAAAGCTTGTTTTGTCTGTGGATGCTTTGACCATGTGCAGGCTAAATGCAATTACCATCAAAGGGAAAGGATGGTATCTGGGAATAATTATACAAGGGTGAATTACAATTATTCTGCTAAAAAGACTCACCCTCGTGCTCACAGGAACATAGTTCCAAGAGCAGTTTTAATGAAAACTGGTCTAAGACCACTTAATACTGCTAGGCCTGTTAATACTGGTCATCCTAAAAATACAATTTATAGTGCTAGACCAATGTCATGTTTTTCTAAATCATCATAAACAACTGTAAAGAGGCCCTATCAAATGAGAACAACATTAACTAACAAATTTTTTTGTCAAAAAGTTAATACTACTAAGGGAAAAGTTAATACTACTAGGACAAAAGCAGTTAATACTGCTAGGCCAAATATAGCAGTAGTTAATGCTGTCAGGGAAAATCAGGTTAATGCTGTTAAGGTCTCAGCATGTTGGGTTTGGAGACCTACTAGAATTAACAGTGCATCAATTACTTTTAAGAGACATAAATATGTTGATGCACGAGGCAGATCCAAGTCAGTGATGGCTTGGGTCCCCAAAATAAACTAATTTCCTTATTTTTATGTACAGGGCCATCCACAAAAAGAAGATCAAGGCTATGTTGACAGTGGATGCTCAAGGCACATGACAGGCAACATGTTCTATCTCTCATACTTTAAAGAATTTGATGGAGGATATGTTACATTTAGGGGAGGAGCCAAAGGAGGAAGAATTACTGGTAAATAAACTCTTAAAACTGGTAAACTTGATTTTAACGATGTGTACTTTGTCAAGGAGTTACAGTTTAACCTTTTTAATGTTTCACAAATGTGTGACAAAAAGAATAGTGTTCTTTTTATTGACACTGGAAGTTTTGTTCTGTCTCCTAACTTTAAGTTTGCTGATGAAAGTCAGGTTTTACTTATAATTCCTAGAAAAAACAATATGTACAGTGTTGATATGAAGAATACTATTCCTAAAGAGTGTTTAACTTGTCTTGTTGTAAAGGCCACACTTTATGAATCAATGCTATGGCATAGGAGGCTAGGTCATGTAAATTTGAAAACTATTAATAAACTTGTTAAGGATAACTTTGTGAAAGGTTTACCTATAAAACGTTTTAAAAATGACCAAACTTGTGTTGCTTGCCTTAAGGGAAAACAACACAAAACCTCCTGTAAGTCCAAAATTCAGAACTCTATTACTCAGCCTTTATTCATGTTGCATATGGACTTGTTTGGTCCAACTTTTGTGAGCAACTTAATGAATAAGAAATATTGTCTAGTTGTCACTGATGATTATAGCAGATTTACTTGGGTTTTCTTTTTAGAATCTAAGGATGAAACTTGTGGCTTTCTTAAGAGCTTTATAACTCAGATAGAAAATCTAGTTGATAAGAAAGTAAAGATAATCATATGTGACCATGGAACAGAGTTCAAAAATAGAGTTATGAGTGAGTTTTGTGAAAAGAAAGGCATTAAGAGGGAATTTAGTGTATCTAGAACTCCTCAGCAAAATGGTGTTGCTGAGAGAAGAAATAGAACACTAATTGAGGCTGCTAAAACCATGTTAGCTGACTCTAAGTTGTCTACTACATTTTGGGCTAAAGCTGTTAATACTGCTTGCTATGTGCAGAATAGGGTATTAGTAGTCAAGCCTCATAACAAGACCCTTTATGAACTCTTTCGAGGTAGAACACCTTCTCTAAGCTTCATGAAACCATTTGGGTGTCATGTTACCATTCTTAATACCTTAGATCATTTAGAAAAATTTAATAGAAAGTGTAAAACCCCCAAAATTGGGTCGCAGCGGAATGTGTTTCCGGGAGCGTTACTTCATAATACCATTGCACAAGTCATGAGAGAACGACCTCTAAGTGTCGTTTGAAAAGTATTCTTGAAAAGTTTGGACTCCAATGTTCCTCAAATAGGCCAAGCATCTATTTCACCTGAGAAAACATGCTTAAAAGGGTCAACATAAAGTTGGTGAGTTCATAGGTTTTCGTAAGTATAATTGTAAATCCCAAAACTATATATATAGGTCTACAGTGTTACAAGTTTCGCCCATACAAGACTTGCAACACATAAACCGACATATATAGGTTTCCTTATATAAAATCCCAAAAAGTTTCAAGTATATATTGTAATGAACACGATATCCCAAAATGTTTCAAGTAGATGAACACAATATCCAAAAATGTTTCAAGTAGATATTATAATGAACACGATATCCAAAAATGTTTCAAGTAGATATTATAATGAGCACAATATCCAAAAATGTTTCAAGTAGATATTATAATGAGCACAATATCCAAAAATGTTTCAAGTAGATATTATAATGAGCACAATATCCAAAAATGTTTCAAGTAGATATTATAATGAGCACAATATCCAAAAATGTTTCAAGTAGATATTATAATGAGCACAATATCCAAAAATGTTTCAAGTATATATTGTAATGAGCACAATATATCAAAATGTTTCAAGTATGTAAGAGAAATGATTACGATTACTCTAAGTTCATGGAACTGCGACGTAGACTTATAAGTATGCCACTTTATTCAAGGCACGGTAAAAATTCATTAGTATTCAGTGTTGGCCCTGTAGACACCAATCCAGTCGTAATCCGACATGATATAACGTTCGTTAGTTCGATCTCGAACTAGTGAGAGCTAATCACCCGAACGGGGGTTGTCAATCCCCAATAGATCTATTTTATAACATTCGCGCTCACCCTCCAAGTGATTTACAGTTCATGAAACCTAAGCTAATCCGTAATTATTCTTAAAAGTCAAGTATGTGTTTACGTCCAAAAAGTAAACCAAGTATTGTATCTCATCGCATGACAAGTAAAGAAGTGCATAATTCAATTTGAAATCAACCATGTAAATGCATTTGTAAACAAGCATGTTCTCACCCCAAAACTTATAAAACAAATCATGTAAAACGTGGGGCTATGAACTCACCTTGAGTTCTGATAATCCAAATATCGCAGATAAAGCGTCACGTAAAAGATCGAATGCAACCTAAATTATCATAGGTCGTATAAGTACCGAGTACTTTAATTGATAACATTGAATGTAATCCTATAGATTATATCGTACTATCGTTCGGGCTATCATAATTAAAGAGGTCATGACATGACGTACGAGGAGTTAGGACACTTTAAATCGTAAATCCAACAACTCGTCGATACGCCATCCGAAGAGGCCTCATTATGAAACTCCCTAGTAATATAGTACTTTGATAACCACATAATATTCTATATAGCTCAATCACCAACTAATGGTTTTGGTAAAATTGTGTTTAAGAAGTTAAAACGTTTATAATTACCGTTTTAGCAAAACTGGCGTAACTTTCGCGTTTTAAACCCGATTCTCGCGTTTCTTATGCCCATCTTTTCGTATCAAGACGAGTTATCATAAATTGACATTTTTGAATTTCGGACCTACTGGTGAACAGTAAAACACCTACTTGGTGAACAGTAATCTTTTACTGTTCACATCAAGCTTGGGTTTTATAAAAGTCATATTCGTCGTCGTAAAACCCGTAAAATGTTCGTATTTTTATTCGATATACTCCGTTTTTAAAACGATTCTTTCGAGGACTGATCTTGTATTTGAAAGTTCTATATTTTTTATGAGGTTTACAAAAAATTATAACTTTCATGTCGATGAATCGTAACTTTATACAAATAGTTTTTTATAAAAGTATTAATTGTCATAACCGCGAAATCATCAACTCATTCGTTATTAGTTGAAAAAATTAACGATTCTATCATTTTGGAATCCCTAAAATATGTATAATTTGTTAAAAAAAATATCAACACATGTTTGTTTATAATAAATTTTATAAAAAAAAATTTATAAAAATTTTCACTAACACTTCGTTTTATTAACGTATAACTCGTTTTTAACGTAACATTTTCGTTATATAATCCTTTACAAGTTCTTACCTTTCGGAATCGTCGTGAAATGTAATTATATACTAAAAAATAAACTGGATAGAAAACAAATATCAATTTTGTACAGAATTGTTTGCTTGTACGTTTGTTGATTACCATTATTGATCTTATTATCTTTATACTATAACCACTTTTGTATTTTACCACAAGTCGTCATCTATCATATATATAATGAATAAACCTATCATTAGCATTACTTGTCCATAATAAGTCCTCATGTGTCGAAGTTTCAAGGTATACAAATCCATGATAACACTTAAAATCAAAGTTTTTTTTTTTTTTTTTTTTTTTTTCTTTACTTACTTAACTTTTAATACAAAGTTTACATATGAACCTTTTTAAAACTTAAAACAAGATTGAACAGATGACTTATAATCCTTTAATTCATGATATTACCATCATCATAGTATGTGAGAAAGTGTACAAAATCATATTCACAAGAAAAATTATATTTTTCATGTTCAAAAGTATTCCTAATGGTGATTTCACTATATAGCACATCATATATATAAAAACTCATAAAATGAAAGCATAAAGGTTTAAAATAGAGACCTATATGTATCATGATTATGAGAAACAAATGCAAACCCGTGTTACGCCTTCAAACCAAAGCTGAACTTAAGAACCCTAGTTTCTCACGAAAAAACCCTAATCTAGTTTTTCTTGATTAATACTTGTACATAGTGATTCAATGGATGAAAACACCTATATGAACCGTCATAGGATAGATGTGTAAAAGAAGTGTATAGATTTGAACAAAAAATTTTATATGGATTGATTGTAGGGTGGATGCCGTAGCTTATATAGGAAGCAAGAGAGTGGTTCTTTGTGAATTTACTAAGTGTTATCGTATGAAATTGTTATATCTCATAAGTATAGATGAATATGGTGCAAGGTATGGTCTAGGAGTCAAAGTAACGGTGCAAAGGGAAGGTCCTCTTAGTCTTAGGTATGGCCATAGTTATGGTCTTTAGTCAAAAGACAAGGTATGGTGTGTCATGAAGAAGTATGGTGCATGTTTGACCAAAATGGATGATTTTCATTATATCTTTGCCATAATTTCGGCATAGATATGATATACATGATATATTTTCCCAACTTTTATGTATTGGGTAAAAAAAGTAGGTATTAGTTGAAGCGTAGAAAGTTTGGTTGGTTCCGTCCGTGAGTTGTCTAAACGCCAATTTATCGCGAAACGTATACTCTTACGTATCCGATAAAAATAAAATTGAACAAAGTTAATAATTATCCTCAAATTAATTATATAACCCTTGCTTGATGTAAACATTTAATTGTTTGATGCCCGTTTACATTGAACGCTAATTTTTAGCTTACGCGATTTAGCTTAATATTTATGATTTCAAGCAAACACGTACAATTCAAAAAGGTACATTGTGAATTTATTGATGTCGTCAATGACTTGAAAACACAGGGTGTTATAGACTTTCCCTCCGTTAAAACGAGCCTTGTCCTCAAGCTACGATGCCATGTCACTTGACGACGATGCTGTCTTGGGTGAAAGGTGTGGGTAATTATCTTCTTGAATTGGTCTTCACGTTCCCATGTGAACTCAGGACCTCTCTTGGAGTTCCATCCGAACATTGACTAATGGGACTCCGACTTCGCTTCAGACCCGTTTTAACTTTAACAACTGGCCCACTATTTCTAATGGTTCCTCAACAAAATGAAGCTTGTCATCAAGATGAAGTCCATCCAACAAAACGGCTAATGGTTCATCGGCGTAGCACTTCTTCAAGTTGGATACGTGAAACGTATTGTGAACCTTGCTCAGCTCTTGAGGAAACTCAAGCTTTGTAAGCAACGGATCCAACCTTTTCCATCACCTTGGATGGTCTAACATACCTGGGGTTTAGCTTCCCCCGTTTGCCAAAGCGTACTTCTCCTTTCTAAGGTGATACCTTAAGCATAACTCGGTGGACAACTTGAAATTCTACTAGCTTACGTCTCACATCGGCGTAACTCCTTTAGCGAGTAAGTTTAATAGTGGATTGTCCTAGGCGACTAGTGATGTGTCTCGGCTTCTTGGCTTAGGATTTGATGTCGACTTCAGTGTAAGATGGTGTAAGAGTTTACTTAGTTATCAGGATTATTAGTTTGGTTCCTCGTGATAGATATGTTTTATGAATACGTACACAAAACTTGATATAAATAGAAAATTGTTTTCTCGACGAGCAGTTTTAAGGTGACTACTCTCAGCATGGCATGGTCCTTCCTGAATTATACATAGTTGATCAGGCTATGTATATTTGAGGGCTAACGATGCGATGCTCATTTTCGTCAAAATAGTGTTATAATTTGACTTTCAAAGTAGAAAGTTAAAGTAAGGTTGACGAAATTTTCACAACACATTGATTTGATAGGTAATTTGAAATTGTTCGTACAACGGAAATTTAAGAGAAATACAACGAGGACTCCTAAGGAGGTAAGTCATAGATAGTTCCAACTTAGGATTTATTAGGCAAAGCGAGACAACTTTCTCTTTTAAGCTTCGATCTCGTCTTCAATGTTGTTAGGGTCTTGATCGGTTTCTCCTCCTCCTAAGGCAAGCACCATTCCATGTGTTCCAGTACCTTCAGCTTGGTTTCCATGGTTTCGGTTCTTTAATTTTGGGCAATCACTCTTGTAGTGCCCTTGGTTCCCACATTCATATCAAGTGAGGGTTCGTTGATTATTTAGTATGCAGCAGACTCCAACATTCTCGGTCAATGACCGACCCTCTTGCAGTTTGCGCATTTACATGCATGGGCCATTGTGGTGAACTGCACTTGTTTTGCAATAGTGGTAGAGTTTCCAGCATCTCTTTTTCTTTCACCAGTCCCGACGCGTAAGCTTGGACCATATTCTGCCTCTTGGGAAGTTGTTGTTGAGTTTGGTGGTTGTTGTCAAGTTTCCTCTTGTTCTCAGCTTGACGTTCAGCAAAAGTGCTAATTTTCTTATCCATCAACTCTGTTGCCATTTCAGTAGCTTCTTGCATGGTTTTTTTTGGTTTTGACCAATAACTAATAGGAATAGAGCCACAACAACATCCATGAATCATAATCGGGTAAACCACCGACATACCTTGTCAACTTGTCAGACTCCTCTTGAAACAATTCCTAACACACAACTGTTGCTAAGATCCTTCCTGGAAACGTTGGTTTACCCTGTCACATTGGTACCTTTTTTACTTTCAAATTCCACAACCAGTCTCGAGCTTCTTTATCTCTTTCCTACGACAGTACTTTGTCAGCCATTTTTCTTTCTCAGATCTATCCAAGTCATTGCATAAACGCAACATCATGACCAACAATTCTAACGTGGGAATTCCACCACGTCAGAGCTCCTGCCAAAAGAGTACAAGTGGAGAACTTGATCTGATTTTCACAGACAAGTTGCTAAGCGGATACAGTCTCCATCCTTTCAACCATTGGGTTAGTTCGACCAACGATCCCTCAGTGCCTTTGAAATACAAGGTTGTCACTATCAGGAAGTCTTGGTAAGTCATTCATCGAGTAAACCGCGTTCCGGGTCCTTCTGGCACCTTGTTCCCGAAGTAAATGGCTGTCATCGCCATTTCCTGTTTGCATCACTGCTGTCAGTGACAGCAGTAACACCTTGGTCAATCCAATGGACCTGAAGTGGGCATTGGTGAACAGGTGGTGGTGTAGGATTTTTGTACTGGTGTTGACCCTTGTGGCTCTTTTAGTGCTATTTCCTTCAAAATCCCAAAAATTTGAGATTTAGTTTAATTCTCAAAAGTCCATTGCTCCAAAGAGAGTGTAGTGATGATTGTATGGTCAATATGAATGTGCGCTCAAGAACATAAATGTTTGATGTAAGATATCATATTGAATAACTTAATGATTTTAGGTATCATTTAGAAAAAATGAGCTCTAGTACTATCGACCTTTCTAAAGGAATGCTCCAGTATTTATATAAATAACCCTTATATAAATAATTGTAGAATACACAAGGTAGGGTAAGTATATATATATTATACATATATATATATATACATATATATATATATATATATATATATATATATATAATCTATAATAATATATATAATAATAGTACTTAAGTCACGTTCGCAAGTAAACAATAGTTGTGTCGCATATATCAACAAATATTCCTAGATTGGTCTTACCATATTATTACGCGTAATTGTATCACATAAGCCTCACGAGTCCTAAACCATCCTCGATGGAATTTATCAAGTTACCTCGATTTAGTGTAAAAACTTGTCATGCTATCCATCTAGCAACTCATCAACAAGAACTGTCTTGAGATGCAGTCATGGTCATTGCTCAATCTCGGCAACTCATCAACAAGAATTGTCTTTGAGATTCAGTCATGAATTTTTACACGTCTCGACCTAGTTAATAAATTTAACGTCCGACTATGGACAAATACTCGAACCTTTTACGTTAATCTAACTTCACATTGGTTATCATGTTGTAATGAATATCATGTATGGTCCTTGAGGCTCATGGTGCAACCCCACCATACATGACAAGCTCTAGTGATCATCTATCCATAGAAAAATCAGTGTACTTTGAAAATGTTTGATGTATGCAATGTTTGTGAAAATTGGCTTATAGTCTAGGGAATATATGCAACCTAGTTCCTCTAAAGCCTTGGCACTGATACCAACGTAACACCCCCAAAATTTGGGTCGTAGCGGAATGTGTTTCCGGGAGCGTTACTTCATAATACCATTGCACAAGTCATGAGAGAACGACCTCTAAGTGTCGTTTGAAAAGTATTCTTGAAAAGTTTGGACTCCAATGTTCCTCAAATAGGCCAAGCATCTATTTCATTCACTCTGAGAAAACAAGCTTAAAAAAAAAGGGACAACGATAAAGTTGGTGAGTCTTCAAGGTTTTCCTAAGTAGATATTGTAAATCTCCCAAAACTATATATAAAGGTCATCAGTGTTACAAGTTTTCGCCCATACAAGACTTGCAACACATAAACCGACATATATAGGTTTCCTTATATAAAATCCCAAAAAGTTTCAAGTATATATTGTAATGAACACGATATCCCAAAATGTTTCAAGTAGATGAACACAATATCCAAAAATGTTTCAAGTAGATATTATAATGAACACGATATCCAAAAATGTTTCAAGTAGATATTATAATGAGCACAATATCCAAAAATGTTTCAAGTAGATATTATAATGAGCACAATATCCAAAAATGTTTCAAGTAGATATTATAATGAGCACAATATCCAAAAATGTTTCAAGTAGATATTATAATGAGCACAATATCCAAAAATGTTTCAAGTATATATTGTAATGAGCACAATATATCAAAATATTTCAAGTATATATTGTAATGAGCACAATATATCAAAATGTTTCAAAGTATGTAATAGAAATGATTAACGATACTCTAAAAGTTCCATGGAATGCACGTAGAACTTTATAAATGCCACTTTATTCAAGGCACGGTAAAAATTCATTAGTATTCAGTGTTGGCCCTGTAGACACCAATACCAGTCGTAACCGAACATGATAAACAATTCGTTAGTTTCGATCATCGAACTAGGATGAGAGCTAATCACCGCGAACGAGGGCTGTTACAATCCCCAATAGATCTATTTTATAACATTCGCGCTCCCAACCTCCAAGTATTTACAGTTTCATGAAACCTAAGCTAATCCGTAATTATACCCTTAAAAGTCAAGTCATGTGTTTACGCCAAAAAGTAAACCAGTAAGTATCTCATCGCATACAATAAAAAAGTGCCATACATGTGAAAAAAAAAATCAACCATGTAAATGCATTTGTAAACAAGCATGTTCTCACCCCAAAACTTATAAAACAAATCATGTAAAACGTGGGGCTATGAACTCACCTTGAGTTCTGATAATCCAAATATCGCAGATAAAGCGTCACGTAAAAGATCGTATGCAACCTAAATTATCATAGGTCGTATAAGTACCGAGTACTTTAATTGATAACATTGAATGTAATCCTATAGATTATATCGTACTATCGTTCGGGCTATCATAATTAAAGAGGTCATGACATGACGTTCGAGGAGTTAGGACACTTTAAATCGTAAATCCAACAACTCGTCGAAACGCCATCCGAAGAGGCCTCATTATGAAACTCCCTAGTAATATAGTACTTTGATAACCACATAATATTCTATATAGCTCAATCACCAACTAATGGTTTTAGTAAAATTGTGTTTAATAAGTTAAAACGTTTATAATTAACCGATTTAAAGCAAAACTAGCGTAACTTTCGCGTTTTTAAACCCGATTCTCGCGTTTCTTATGGCCATCTATTCGTATTATGACGAGTTATCATAATTTGACATTTTTCATATTTTGACCCTCTGTTGAACAGTAACTTTTTACTGTTTCACAATAACATCAAGACCGTGGGTTTTATAAAAGATCGTAATTCCCGTCGTCGTAAAACCCGTAAATGTCGTATTTTATTCGTTATAGCTCCGTTTTTAACGATTTTTCGAGGACTTCTTGTATTTGAAAGTTCTATATTATTTATGAAGGTTTACAAAAATATAACTTCCTGTCCATGAATAGTAACTTTTATAAAAATTGTTTTATAAAAGTATTAATTGTCGTAAACTCGCGAAATTCATAACTCATTCGTTATTAATTGAAAAATTACGATTCTTATCATTTTGGAATCCTAAAAATATGTATTATTTGTAAAAATATCAACACTATCTGTTTAATAATTTTTATAAAAATTTTTGTAAAAATTTAACTTTTAACGACCATTCGTTTATTAACGTAAAACTCGTTTTAACGTAACGTTATCGTTATTAATACCGTATTAAAAGTTTCTTACTTTTCAGAATCGTCGTGAAATGTTTATCATATAAAAATAAAAATGGATAATGTAAAAATTCGAATTTTGGGACAGAAGTATGCTTGAGTTTGTTTGATTCCATTTTGATCTTTTCTTTAAACTTTAAAACCACTTTTGTATTTAACCACAAGCTCATATATCATATATATATATATATCAATCCTTATATTAGCATTTACTTAGTCCATAATATCCTCATGTGTCCAAGTTATCAAGGTTACAAATCCATGATAACACTTAAAATCAAACTTTACTTACTTAACTTTAAATTACAAGTTTATACATATGAACTTTTATACTTAAACCAAGATTGTACAAGACATATATAATCCTTTATTTCTGATATTAACCATCAGCATAAGTATTGAGCAAGTGTACAAAATCGATATTCAACAAGAAAAATTATATTTTTCATGTTCAAAAGTATTCCTAATGGTGATTTCACTATATAGCACATCATATATATAAAAACTCATAACATGAAAGCATAAAGGTTTAAAATTGGCCTTATGATGTATGATGACGATGAGAAATAAATGCTAAACCCGTGTTTAGCCTTAAAACCAAAGCTTGCACTTAAGAAACCCTAGTTTTCTCAAGAAAACCCTAATCTTTTTTTTCGTGATTAATACTTGTAAATGGTGATTCAATGGATGAAAACACCTTAGAACGTCTTAGGATAGATGTGTATAGAAGTGTATAGGTTGAACAAAATTTTATATGGATTGATTGTAGGGGGGATGCCGTAGCTTATATGGAGAGCAAGAGAGGTGTTTTTGTGAATTTTACTAAGTGTTATTGTATGAAAGTGTTATATCTCTTATGTATAGATGCAAGTATGGTGCAAGGTATGGTCTAGGAGTCAAAGTAAGGTGCAAGGGATGGTCTCTTAGTCTTAGGTATGGCCATATTTTATGGCTTTTAGTCAAAAACAAGGGTATGGTGTGCAATGAAAGAAGTATGGTGGCATGTTTGACCAAAATGATGATTTTTTTTCTCATTATATCTTTGCCCATAATTTTCCGGCATAGATATGATATACATATATAATTTTCCAACTTTTATGTATTTGGGTATAAAAGTGTGTATTTGTTGAAGCGTAGCAAAGTTTTGAGTGGTTCCAGGGAGTGTCTAAACGCAATATATCATATAATCGCGACCGTATACTTCATTAACGTATCCGATAAAAATAAAATGAACAAAGTTAATAATTAATTCCTCAAAATAATTATATAACCCTTGATTTATTAAACATTTAATTGTTTGATGCCCGTTTACATTGAACGCTAATTTTTAGCTTACGCGATTTAGCTTAATATTTATGATTTCAAGCAAATACGTACAATTCAAAAAGGTACATTGTGAATTTATTGATGTCGTCAATGACTTGAAAACACAGGGTGTTATACCCAAGATTGGTGATGAAGTCGAATTTGAGATAAATGCAAACTTTATGAGGGAATTAACACGCAAACTTTTGGAAGGAATCAATGATGAAGACGCTTACAAACATGTGCGTACGGTATTAGAAATTGTGGATCTCTTCCTCTTCCCAGGCGTCTCTCACGATGCCATTATGCTTAGGGTTTTTCCAATTACACTCAAGGGACGAGCCTTGAGATGGAAAGACAGGCTTCCAGCAGGGTCAATCACTACATGTGATCTCCTTAAAAAAGAATTTATTTGGAGATATTGTCATCCTTTCATAACTGCCAAGAAATTAGAAGAAATCCGTAATTTCAAGCAAGAAAGGGACGAAACATTGTATTATGCTTGGGAAAGATACAATGACCTTCTTTACCAATGTCCGGTGCACGATTTGAACTGTCAACAAAAGGTTCATATCTTCTACACTGGATTAGATATCTCCACTCGCAAACTTCTCGACTCTAACGGGTTCATTCCTCTGATGACACCAACACAAGCCCTAGAATCAATACAAGTCATGGCAGACCATTCGCATGACTGGTATGATGAAACAGCCACTAGGGAAAGAATCAACGATGTATTTGACAACATTGATGCCATTCATGAAAGTTTCAAAGGGGAACATCTAACCAAGGAGTACCCTCTCAAAAAGAGAACGGGATAATCAAGCATAGCAGATATATGGAATCCTTGGAAGAAACCATCATCAAATTTTATGAGGACACAATTAAAAAACAGATCGCAGATGATGAAAGGATGAGGAAGATTCTTGAAAACACAAAATCAAACATAAGGGCACTTAATACTAGAACAAAGAACCTACAAGAAAAAGCTTATCAATTAACCCATAAAGTCCTCACTAATACAGGAGAAAAGGTTAAGGCAATAACAACAATGGGTAAGGAAAACATGAAGGATCTGGTTCCTCGTGACTTACCACCTACGCCATTTTTAGGACATTTAAAGGAACAAATAGGTATCCCTTACAAAACTCGTGAAACCGTTTGCATGAATGGAAATCCTGAGGAAATTCATAATGCGAAAGCTCGGGATGATGAAAGGGATATGGATGTCGGTTGGGACATTATGTAGAAAGGCTTAGGCATTTTCTAACACCTACCATACACACTTTACCCAACCTTAAACAAGTAGTGCAACCATGTCTACCACTGGGACCAGTCCATGATAAGGATAAAGTTATAAGGGAAGATGAATAGGATTACGATATTCCTCTGAATGATAACGTAATGTAACCTTTGATCCCTCAGACGGCTCATATCACACCTCCTGACGACGATTATATAGCACCGGCTATAAATCCTATGTCTAACTAGCAATTGGACAAATTTAAGGAGAAATTTTCTAATATTACAAAGGTATCCGAAAAGGATTATGATAACCCTGTTATAAAGACATATGATTGTGAGACCTTCATTCAGAAATTACTATACCAAGTGAGCCAATCATCAAGGGAAATGAAATCTCATCAGCAGTATGGTTCTAATTTGTCATTTCCCTACTCAGTTGCAAATTTACATAATCATGGTGTTCATTGCTACTCTCACTCTTACTTTATCTCGAGTGAGGAGAGGAACACCTTATTACTTGGCAAATAAGGGAGGAGTCAAGCTCATGACTCAAACAAAAACAAGTGCTTTATGGGAGGAACCCTATAACTACCTTTAATTCTGCATATTAGTTAGTTTGTATGTTTTCAACTTTGTTTTGTAGGATCCAACAGCTAAGAGGCAATTATCGAGGCCAGCTCGAGTCAAAATCATGTGGTAACCTTGTTGAATCTGCAGTAGTTACGGCGTAAAGAATTCAGTTTACACCGTAACCACTGTAGTTACGACGTAAACCATTTCATGGTTAAGATGTAAAACCTTAAAACTTTTACCATTTGATTATGACGTAACCATCGGAGTTACGCCGTAACCTCCTTCTGTATCCTTAAAATTTTAATTTTTAAACATGTCTAAGCCTTGTATATGTAAATAGACTTTGTGGGTATATTCTCTGGAAGCCCTCACGAGACTAAACTCGTCTACTTGGGCCACCAAGTGGTTTAAAAGGCTTGTTGCCTATGCTAAATGCAACCGTGATTCCTACGAAAGTGAGTTAGGTTTGTATTTCTTGTACACTTCATAATTCTTGTAGAATGATTTTATGCTTTGGTTTGTTTTGTGATCACGGTGGATAAAGAGCTTGCTAGAAGATGAAAATAATCTAAAATTTCCGTTAAATTTCAAATCTCGAAACAATGCTCAGGGAGTTTCTTGTCTAAATTCTACTCTTTCCTTTTTATTTCATTACCTTAATGTACAATAGGGATATTTTACAAATCAAGTGGGGGGATGGGAGAAGAATTAATACTTGACGTATGTTTTGCCTTTGATTTGCTAGTTTTCTTTGAAAATTATGCCAATTTTAAAAATTTTGACAAATTTTTCTTAAATAACTAGAATTAATCTTTGTCGAATGCACATTACCCTTTATTATACTTGGTGAGATTTATGCCTAATATTCCGTTTCCATCATATTACTCAAAAATACACCAAAATATTGAGTGTGCCGGTAGTATTGTAGACTTTAGAACTTGTCATGTACATCATTTCGAGACCTAATTGATTAGCAGGAATAGATAGTTCAAGAAGGAAACGCTTAGGAAATCACCCAAATAAACCTATATGTGTGTGTTTATCGACTTGTTACACTGACTTGTCGACCTCTCATGACAAACCCTTTTGTTGCACTCATTATTAGTGCAAGATACCCCTAGATCACCCTTGTTTCATCTAACTTCATATATTGTTATCAAGTTGTGATGAATATCATGTATGGTCCTGAGGCTATGGTGCAATCCACCATACCTTGACAAGGCTCTAGTGTTCATCTATCCCATAGAAAATCTGTGTACTTTGAAAATGTTTGATGTATGCAATGTTTGTGAAAATGGCTATAGTCTAGGGTAAAATATGCAACCTAGTTCTCTATAGCCTTGGCTCTGATACCAATCTGTAACACCCCCAAAATTGGGTCGCAGCGGAATGTGTTTCCGGGAGCGTTACTTCATAATACCATTGCACAAGTCATGAGAGAACGACCTCTAAGTGTCGTTTGAAAGTTTTCTTGAAAAGTTTGGAACTCCAATGTGTCCAAATAGGCAAGCATCTATTTCCACCTGAGAAGACTGCTTAAAAGGGTCAACATAAAGTTGGTGAGTTCATAGGTTTTCGTAAGTATAATTGTAAATCCCAAAACTATATATATAGGTCTACTGTGTTACAAGTTTCGCCCATACAAGACTTGCAACACATAAACCGACATATATAGGTTTCCTTATATAAAATCCCAAAAAGTTTCAAGTATATATTGTAATGAACACGATATCCCAAAATGTTTCAAGTAGATATTATAATGAGCACAATATCCAAAAATGTTTCAAGTAGATATTATAATGAGCACAATATCCAAAATGTTTCAAGTAGATATTATAATGAGCACAATATCCAAAAATGTTTCAAGTATATATTGTAATGAGCACAATATATCAAAATATTTCAAGTATATATTGTAATGAGCACAATATATCAAAATGTTTCAAGTATGTAAGAGAAATGATTACGATTACTCTAAGTTCATGGAACTGCGACGTAGACTTATAAGTATGCCACTTTATTCAAGGCACGGTAAAAATTCATTAGTATTCAGTGTTGGCCCTGTAGACACCAATCCAGTCGTAATCCGACATGATATAACGTTCGTTAGTTCGATCTCGAACTAGTGAGAGCTAATCACCCGAACGGGGGTTGTCAATCCCCAATAGATCTATTTTATAACTTTTCCGCGCTCACCTCCTAAGTGATTTACAGTTTCATGAAACCTAAGCTTAATCCGTATATTATTCTTAAAAAGTCAAGTATTCCAAAAAGTAATACCAAGGTATTGTATCTCATCGCATGACAAGTAAAGAAGTGCATAATACAATTTTGTAATCAACCATGTAAATGCATTTGTAAACAAGCATGTTCTCACCCCAAAACTTATAAAACAAATCATGTAAAACGTGGGGCTATGAACTCACCTTGAGTTATGATAATCCAAATATCGCAGATAAAGCGTCACGTAAAAGATCGAATGCAACCTAAATTATCATAGGTCGTATAAGTACCGAGTACTTTAATTGATAACATTGATTGTAATCCTATAGATTATATCGTACTATCGTTCGGGCTATCATAATTAAAGAGGTCATGACATGACAAGAGGTCATGACATGACGTTCGAGGAGTTAGGACACTTTAAATCGTAAATCCAACAACTCGTCGAAACGCCATCCGAAGAGGCCTCATTATGAAACTCCCTAGTAATATAGTACTTTGATAACCACATAATATTCTATATAGCTCAATCACCAACTAATGGTTTTGGTAAAATTGTGTTTAATAAGTTAAAACGTTTATAATTACCGTTTTAGTAAAACTAGCATAACTTTTGCGTTTTAAGCCCGATTTTGACGTTTCTTATGCCCATCTTTTCGTATTAGGACGAGTTATCATAATTTGACATTTTTCATATTTTGACCCTCTGGTGAACAGTAACTTTTACTGTTCACATCAGACGTGAGTTTTATAAAAATCGTATTCGTCGTCGTAAAACCCGTAAATGTCGTATTTTATTCGTTATAGCTCCGTTTTTAGTGATTCTTTCGAGGACGTTCTTGTATTTGAAAGTTCTATATATTTATGAGGTTTACAAAAATATAACTTTCTGTCATGAATAGTAACTTTTATAAAAATAGTTTTATAAAAGTTTTAATTGTCGTAAACTCGCGAAATTCATAACTCATTCGTTATTAATTGAAAAATTACGATTCTTATCATTTTGGAATCCTAAAAATATGTATTATTTGTTAAAAATATCAACACTTGCTGTTTATAATTTTTATAAAAATGTTTTTATAAAAATTTACTTACGACTTCGTTTATTAACGTATAACTCGTTTTTAACATAACTTTTTCGTTATTAATCCGTTTGACAAGTTTCTTACCTTTTCGGAATCGTCGTGAAATGTATTATCTTATAAAAATATAAAATGGATATGTAAAAATTCGAATTTTGGACAGAATGTTTGCTTGAGTTTGTTGAATCCATTTTTGATCTTTTCTTTATACTTTACCACTTTTGTATTTTACCACAAGTCTCATATATCATATATATTATATATCATCCTTATATTAGCATTTACTTGTCCATAATAGTCCTCATGTGTCCAAGTTATCAAGGTTACAAATCCATGATAACACTTAAAATCATAACTTTACTTACTTAACTTTTAATTACAAGTTTACATATGAACTTTTTATACTTAAACCAAGATTGTACAAGACTTATATATCCTTTATTTCATGATATTACCATCATCATAGTATGTGAGAAAGTGTACAAAATCATATTCACAAGAAAAGTTATATTTTTCATGTTCAAAAGTATTCCTAATGGTGATTTCACTATATAGCACATCATATATATAAAAACTCATAACATGAAAGCATAAAGGTTTAAAATAGACCTTATGATGTATGATGATGATGAGAAACAAATGCTAAACCCGTGTTTAGCCTTAAAACCAAAGCTTGCACTTAAGAAACCCTAGTTTTCTCAAGAAAACCCTAATCTTGTTTTTCTTGATTAATACTTGTAAATGGTGATTCAATGGATGAAAACACCTTAGAACGCCTTAGGATAGATGTGTATAGGAGTGTATGGGTTGTATAAAAATTGCTATGGATTTGGTAGAGTGCTTGAAAAATGCCGTAGCATTATAGAGATGGGGTGAGCTATTATAGAGCAAAAGGGAGGTTTTTGAGTTTGATTTTCTAGTTAAGCATTCTACTTGTAAGACTTCTCTTACTAGAACATGAATATATATTAGATTGTAGATCTTAGTCAAAGTGGACTAGGTAAGTTTCAAGTGTTGTCTTGGTCATTTATGTAATGGGCTTGGTCTTGGGTCTAAGTCAAGAACAAAGCAATGGGGTTGCATTTATGAAGTATTGAGTAGTACTTTGACCAGTGAAGATGTATCTATATATCTATGTATAAATGGCAAGAATTTCGGCATATATAAGATTATATATGAATATAGTGTGAGTAACTTTTTATTATTGGGTATAAAAGTGGGTATTTGTTGAAGCGTAGAAAAGTTTTTGGTGGTTCCGGGAGTGCCTAAACGCAATTTATCGGCGAAACTCATACACTTTAACTTAGCCGATAAAAATAAAAATAACAAAGTTCAAAGATTAATCCTCAAAATAATTACTTAACCCTTGTTTGATGTAAACATTTAATTGCTTGATGCCCGTTTACTTGAACGCTAATTTTTAGCTTACGCGATTTAGCTTAACATTTATGATTTAAAGCAAATGCGTACAACACTAAAAATAAATAGTAGATTTATCGACGTCGTCAATGACTTGAAAACACAGGGTGTTATACGTAACCTAGTTTCTTTCATTTTGACCCATTTTAACTATCTTGCAACGAAGCACCACCAGTGACAAGCACTCCCACTCTCCAAAGATTCTTACAAGCACCTCTCCTAAATATCTAATCTATTTCTTGGTATAAAAATGAGCCACATCACCTCTTTTCTTCTTTCTTTAGCCGCGGCTTCACATGGGGTAACAACCACATCAAAGCTACTTTATAGCTTATACAACACATCCTATAGCCTCTACTCATCACCCTATAGACCTCCTACATGTCCTAACCTGATCACATAATGTTCCTTAGCCTCCAAGTCCATTTCGTGTATAAATATAATGAAGCCAAAAGCTATCTTTTATTCTTCATCCCCCAGACTTCCCCCTCTATAACCCTTACATATAAAGCAATCCTTTGTCTCTAATAGATCCTAAGAGGTCATTAAAGAAGTCTCAAATATCAGAAAGGAGCAAAGAAACTAAAAACCGAAGCCCCAGAGTCTTAATCTATGCTTACGAAGCTAAAAAGAGTCCCGATTCTGACTCGTTTCTAAGCTATAAAGCTCAAGACCCGGTTCTCTAAAGCTCTATATTCTGTAGTCAATACTTTATAATGTACATATTAATGCAAAATCATAATATAAAGTCTTTGAACTTCACAAAAACTATGTGTTATACCTTTTTATCCAAAACCGTACACCCGAAATCCTAATTTTATGTTTTTGCTTAATCTATAAGCTAAGCTTGTAAACTATTGTTATAATCTATCCCAATAAGCTTAACTAACATTAAAATAAGTGATTTGATAAGTCATGAAAGAATTTGAGCATAAAACCCATGCGTTTTCATTTTAAAACCCCGATATGACCGTTTTGGCTTCCTATCATAACGAATCGTTAATTAAACTTGCGTTGTGTAAATATTCATATATTTAGTTCATTAATAACATATAATTGTACTATTGAAAAGTTAAAATACGTCTGCATGACATTGGACATGTTTAGTAAAAATTATCCATGCAATGGTTACTATATTGTAACTTTCCGAAACCTATAACTAAAAGGACTAAAAGTGTCATTTTTACAAATTTAAAACTACAAGGGTCTATATGTCACTTTTTAAAAGTGCAAAGGTATCCTTACGAAAAAAATCTTTAAAATTGAAGGTACCAAAGTCGTCAAAGTGGGGGGGCAAACACAAAGGGCATATTTTGCCACTTTCAAACTCAGGGGTCTGAAATGTAACATTTTGAAAAAGTATAAAAACACATTCTAAACAAACAAGACAAAACTTTAATTAACGCTTGACGTGCTGAACAATCTCAGATAATTGAGATAAAATGCTTAAACAAGCTTAAGTTAAAACTATTGTATCATTCCATCATCGATGTGCTTTCGAAAATCATGTCCGCGGAATCTATATCAAACCACAATACTAAGGGAGCATCATATTAAGGGTTTCATCATGGTATAACGTTCTGACTGAGTTTTGTTTGGTGTTCTTACGATTTAAAGTGACCCTTGCTCTCAAACGTTAACTGAATGACTTATGAATTATGATGGCCGAAAGTTGTTATGATAAACCTTGATTATATCAACATCAACGACGATAGTTCAAAAAATATATATTCAATCAAACTAAGCTTGACATATATTTCCCAGGTTGCCTGTGCCGAAGCCTTTACTATTCACTAACTATCATACACTTGCTATCAATTTTCCTATAATTACCCGTATAGATCATATGCCTCGCATTTCAATCTTTTTAAAAAACCTGCGAGGGGATACATGCGATAAACATGAATGCAATTATTTTTGTATGCTATTTCAATTTACTAATGCTAAGTAACTGCTTGCTTTAAGTCTCAATATTCTCATCATGAACGTTAATTACTCTCCGTAGTAATCGCGATGAATGTAATAGATCTATTGGATGATCTCCCCGTTGTGGTACCGAGATTACGTAACCAATTGCACATCAATAAATCACGCGGGTATAATTGGCAAAGTTACCTGCAGGTGGCAATAACGTATCACTATACCCAAAGGGCTTCAGATTCATGAACTAATGGCAATAATAAATATGTTTTTACAATAACGGGTGATAAGTATACAACTGTAACGCCAAATTATCTCCATTATGCATTTGAATTTTTACCTTAAACCATAATTATGACTCAACTTTGTGTTGACTTTTTAGCATGTTTTATCTCAGGTAACTAATGGCATGGAGTAGCGAGGACTTAAAGATGGAAAAACCGTTATCATTCAAATGTTGTATTTTAGATGTTGGGACCTCTCTTTTGTAAAAACTCTGATGAAATAATGAAAGGTAACTTATTTTCAAAAATGGCTCTTTTTGATTCGTTTTTTAATGATTAAGAACATGTTTACCCTTAAAGAATACCCCAGATTAGCTTCCAGCTGCTATCTGGTAAAAAATGGGGGTGTTTACAGATATGGTTACAAAGAGCGTAACTGATAGAGGAATAAGGGTTGAAACCTAACTATAACTACATTTTCATTATTTGTCCATCCAAGAAAGTCCTCCAGCCGCTAACTCTTTCTGAGTGGTATGAAAAATGAATACACATACATTAAACTATATATATAAATAACTAATTAATCTACTGCGAAATTGTTTATAGTCCATGACTTCGTCCCCTCGTTCTACTATCACTTCATCTAGTTTGATATTGGAAAAATGCTTTTTCACAACGAATATTCATAACAACACTAAAAGCTTCGTCAGTACAACGGAGTAAGCACTTCTTTTAACTCTTCAGAAGATTCTAGGGATGGTATGATCCCGCCAACATTCTCACTTTTCTATAATAATCCGTATTTGAAGAACGTACAAGCATTTTATGCTAAAGAATCACCTATTCCACCACCAGATCCTATTACTCCACCAGCTATTTTAACTCCATCTCCGATATTACCACCTTCACTACTGTTTAATCCTCGATATTTCTTGTTCCTAAAGAATTATTACCACCTAAGAAGCAAATTCATCCCTTCTACTCTTTACCTACGTTATTTAATTCTTCTCGGAAGCAAGTCTGTATCCTAGCTTCACCATCAGTCTCAACTTATACTCCTATCTCACCTTAGATATATGAATTAGGGAAAACCTCTATTAAGATGCATGCAGAACACCATGAGAAACAAACTGAAAGCATTCTGAATTACTTAGAAGAACCCTCTTTTCACTGTATTGAGAAAATGAAAGAAAGATTTGTTAATGATTGGATAATCATGCCAAGGTATTTTGATGAAGTGAAAACCAAACTTAAGAAAGCCCGCTACAGAAGAAGCATATGGGACAGAGAGACAAGATTTCTTTTGTTCGCATTAGAATTCAGATTTAAGAAATAACTCCTGAGGATATCCGACGCCATCAACTATATATGAAGAATCTTATGGAACACACTTCATAAACTCACTAGACAACTAGATTCAAACCTTTACTTTATCACTTTTTATATAATACTACTATAAAGTAGGTCAACCCTGTCAGATCTTAGGTTATGTAAGATAAGTTATCTATAAATAAAGTTGAAATTCCATTTTACCTTACCAATATCATATATGTCATTTCTTGTTATCTCCGTCTTCATCATCAATTAACTAGGCCACCACCCTATTAATCCCTCAAGGAGTTTATCTATGGAGAGTTAACATAACCATTAAAAATCAGCCTACGGACACCTAGTAACGTTAACTAATCTCGAGGAATCTAATAAGTCAAATGCTTGTTTGAACGTTCATATCTGAAAATCTTAAATTCCAAAACTTCCTGTTATATCCTACATGTAATATCAAGGAATATGAATTTCATGTTATAACTCATGACAATGATAATCAAAGATCACTAATGTATGAAATTTAAATTTTTATTACAATGACTTGTGATATGACTAATCATTATATGGATATCTTATTACGTTTATCTAGTGATATAATGCTCCAAAATGATGTCAACAACGTGAAGCACCAGTCCTGACTTTGCTACAATCGAGAAACTAGTTGCTCCAAGCGTTTCCACAGATCTGGAAGCACAGCTGCAGAAAATGTGGCAAGTACAAACAATCCCAACTCTTAAACCAAGAAAAACTTATGAAGCAAGGAAATGCCTTACAAGAAGTTTACCAAGTTACCAACTTGTCCTACTTCGGATAGGTACGGACGGAGCTGTTGTCCTCATTCGCTAGTTTAAACGGACTGAATCGATATTTTCTCGTAGCAAATGTACCGAGAAGAACAAAGTGAGATTTGCTGTTAGTACCCTCACTTAGGAAGCTTTGTTCTGGTGGAATTCATTTACCCAGTCTATTGGAATAGAAGAAGCCTATAAGATCACCTGGTCTGAATTTAAAAGACTCTTGATAGAAAAGTATTGTCCTCAAACCGAGATTAGGAAAATGGAAGAAGCCATTACCATGACCCAGAAGTTAATAAAGCATGTAATGAAACACAATTCTGTACAAGAAACCAATAACCATAAACGAAAGTTTGATGATAAAAGAAACACCACCGACAACAACAACAACAACTACCCCAATGACCGCAACAACAATAACCACTCCAACAATCGCAACAACAACAACTATCAAAATAACCACAACAATCACAACCACCACCAGCAGAATAGAAGACAAGAAACTATTAGTACTTATCCTGCCAAAGGATACCATGGATACCTTCCCTTATGTACAAGATGCACCCTGCATCACACAGGAGTTTGCACTGTCAAGTGTCAGATTTGCAACAAGATAGGTCATCAAACTTAGGTAACTTGTAGAACCAAAGGACCCGTCGAATTACAGATTAGATCCTAGTATAGCTATTAAGAACCTAAACCACCATAGTGTGTGGATGTATAAATAAAAACACTTGTCAAATCCTTGACTATGTAAATGTATATAAGGCAAGTTGTTTCACCTATAATACAATTCTGTTTTTAAACCTCAAACTATTTCATAATTTAATAAAAAAATAAAAATAAATATAAATACCGTTTATTAAGGGTTCGCCTTACTGACTTTGTAAAACCTACCTTTCAAAATTAATCTTATTTCAGCATCATCATTGGTATGGATTAATTATCCAAGTATCATGCCAACATTTTCTGCGACAAGAAAGTCATCCACATTCCTATCAACGGTAAAACTTTGATCACTCGAAGTGACCAAAACAAAACCCGACTAAATCTTATATCCTGTATAAAAACCAAAAGGTATATATCCAGGATATCCGTTTTTCTTCTTATCCTTCAGAATATATATCAATCACCGGGAGTTGAATAAACTTACCTATCACCCAGAATCAATGACTTTATCGATTCAACTTCAAGGTTACAAAGAGATTACTCAAAAATCGACTTAAGAATCAAACTATCTAAATTGAAGTAGAGGAATGAATATTTTCCTAAGACTTGCTTTTCAGAACGTAGATGACAGACACATATAAAATTCAAGTAATTTGGTTAATTAACACGCCTACCATTTTATTGGATCACATGAATCAAGGTGGTAAACCTACTAAGTACAAATTCAAAATAGTTTTCATCCAATGATCTTCTTAACTACTCTTATAACACGAAGAACACGTAGAAACAACAAAGATTAATTTGAAATTACTTAAGAAGGGATGATTGTATGCCGAAATCTCCTAAATGTGATTTTGTGGATACAGTAACGTGGATTTAATGTCTCATTATCCTTCTCATAATTTTTATCTTCTACCTAATACCAGTTTTGAAATCATTTTATGCTTAAATAGGATGATTTATGATCATCTTATTGAATGATTAAGGAACGCAACTTCATTTGTAATAGAAATATTATAAACCTCCCGAACTATGAATTTAAAAATTCTCAATTACAAATTGGACGCCACTAATTTGTAAATGAACAAATTATAAATAGTGGGCTTAGTATGTGCAATCGTAAAACACGTTTTTTTCAAAATCCGTTTGTACGAATAAACTCCTTATTTTCATAATTACCTTCATACGGTTTAAGATCTAGTTTATCATCAGGTTCATTTCCAAAATATATATCCAAAGATATTTGCAACTTCTCTTACAAATCATAATAATTTATTAACATCACTCCGGCATTCAGCTAAATCTCGGGACCAGAAATAATTCAAGAAACTACTAAAAAGATCGTGCAAATTCATCATCGACAAAGAAGTTACGCCAATGTGAGGCGAAAGCCTTTAGAACTTCAAGTTGGCAATCATGTTATGTTGAAAGCATCACCTCGCAAAGATATCTTTTGATTCGGAAGACGAGGAAAGCTTAATCCACGATACATTGGACCATTCAAAATTCTTGAACGAATTGGCCCAGTGGTGTACAAACTAGAGCTTCCTGAAGAGCTTAGTAGTATCAACATTTCTAATCTCAAGAAATTCTTATCCGATGAATCTTTCATCATTCCAATAAAAGAAATTTAACTCGACGACAAACTCAACTTTGTAGAAGGACCATGGAATATGATCGTGAAATCAGCAACTTAACGAAGTCGTATTCCTATAATCAAAGATGCAATGAAACTCTAAAAGTGCGACCAAGTTACATGGGAACGCGAAGATAAAATCCATTTTGCTAATATCCTCATCTGTTGTTCATTCACTCTTCGAAATTCAATTAAACTCGGGACGAGACTTCTTGTAAGAATGGGGGACTCTATAACAACCCTAATTTTTATAAAATGTAAATAACCATCTATTAAGTTAGTAGATGTACAATCTATCCAATTATTATGAATCCATTTTTTCAGGGAAATTTATCGCTTTAATTACATATACTTACTTGTCCCGGAATATTCTCGTTGTACATCAATTTTCTTGCATATCTAAAGTTAACGGCTCAGCAGACCTACATATGGCAATCCTATCTTCATAACATCAAGCAATCATCATAATATATCAAGTCAATATCATAATATCATTATTACTAAGACATTATACCTATAATGTACCATACACAACGTATATCAAAACATGCTTTAAACGTTTACGTATTCCTTTAAAACCCTAATTCCAAGTAAGGATTAGCCTCTAAAGTGAAATGCACAAGCTACTAAGCATATGTACAAGTAATATAACATCTCATTTGAATATAAATTCTCTTCTAAATGCAAGTACAAGTCCTTAGAAAGCTCAATAAACAAGTCATTAAGTATATCTCCAAAAAGCCGTTTTTCAATTCTAATCTCTTCACCACCACTTGTGTACAAGCTACTACACTCAATATACAATTTTTAAACCCTAATTATTCTATTCATAAACTTTCATACATCTTTTTAAACTCAAAACCCTAATTTAAAACCCTAAACCCTAAAACCGAGCTAGTTTCTAAATCATGGCCCGTTTCTTGATTTTTATCCATTGTAAACCCAAACCAATTCTCAAATAAGTTATAATAACATAAATTACAACATTATCAATAACATTCCATCATTATTTCACCATATTAACAACAATGTATAGGAAATAAATCTAGAAAACCATAATTATGCCCTAATTGGAACTTTTGACACGTTTACTCATTTTCTAACCATTTTAACCCAAACCACCTATCAACTTTTGATTATAATCCTTAATATAAGTCTTAGGATAAGTAACCTATCATTCTTAATCAAATGTATATGAAATTCAAGCTTGAAAACCCTAATTGAGCCCTAATGAACTCGTAACCTAGTTTCTTTCATTTTGACCCATTTTAACTAATATTTTTCCAAACAAGCACCTCGATGACAAGCACCACACTATCCTAAGCTGCTTACAAGCAACTCTCCTAAATATATAATCCATTTCTTGGTATAAAAATGAGCCACATCACCCCTTTTCTTCTTTCTTTAGCCGCGACTTCACATGGGGTAACCAACACATCAAAGATACTTTCTAGCTTATAAAACACATCCTATAGCCTCTACTCATCACCCTCTAGACCTCTTACATGTCCTAACCTGATCACATAATGCTCCTTAGCCTCCAAGTCCATTTCGTGTATAAATAGGAGCCAAAACCTCTCATTTTTCTTCATCCCCCACTTCCTCCTCTATAACCTTTACATAGAAGCAATACTTTTCTCTAATAGATCCTAAGAGGTCTTAAGAAGGCTCAAGTTCAGAAAGGAAGCAAAAGAAACCAAGAAACGAAGCCTCGGAGTTGTTATTCTAGGCGTACGAAGCTAAAAGTCCGATTGCCTACCCCGTTTCTAAGCTATACGCTCAATACCAGGTTCTCTAACTTTATATTCTTATTCATACCATAAATGTTCATAAAGATTCCATTCTAAGATCATAATATAAAGCTTTGAACTTAAAAACCTATAGTGTAATACCTTTTTAATCCAAAACCGGACACTAGAACCCTAAATTCATGTTTCTGCTTAATCAAGCTAAGCTTGTAAACAAGTTGTAAAAAATCTATCCTAATAAGTTTAACTAACATTAAAAAACTGCTTTGCTAAGTCAAGAAAGAATTGAGCTTAATACCCCGCGTTTTCTATTTTAAAACCTCTAATAAGACCCGGTTTGCTTCCTAGCTTAAACAAATAGTTAATTTAAACTATGCGTTGTGTTAAATCTTCATATTTTTTAGTTATTATAAACTTATACATGGCTATTTAAATGATAAAATAACTTCCATGGAGCAATTTTGGACATGTTTTGTAAAAATTAATCCATGCTGGGGTATATATATCGTAACTTTCAGAAACTTATAACTAAAAGGACTAAAAGTGTCATTTTATCAAAGTTATAACTACAAGGGTCTATTATGTCACTTTTTAAAGTGCAAGGTTTACTTAGTATATCTTTAAAAGTTGAAGGACCAAAGTCGTAAAAGTGCAAACTCCAAGGGTATATTTTGCCACTTTTCAAACTCAAGGGTCTGAAATGTAACATTTTGAAAAAGTATAAAAACACATTCAAAACATTACAAGACATAACTTTAATTAACGCTTGACGTGCTTAACATCTCCAGATATTGAATAAAACGCTTAAAACTGCTTATGTTATAACTATTATATCATTCATCATCGATGTGCTTTCGAAAATCATGTCCCGGATCTATATCATACCACAATACTAGGGAGCTTCATATTAAGGGGTTTCATCTTGGTATTACGTTCTGACTGAGTTGTTGGGTTTATGATTTAAAGTGCCCTAGCTCCTCAAACGTTTACTGAATGACTTCTGAATTATGATGGCCCGAACGGTGTTATGATAATCTTTATATCAAAATCAACATCGATATTCAAAAATTACATATTCAATCAAACTAAGACTTGACATATATTCCCAGGTTGCCTGTGACGAAGCCGTTACTATTCATTTCATATACACTTGCTATCAATTTCCCTATAACTGTCCAGGTGAGTTCATAGCCTCGCATTTCAATCTTTTTATAAACCCGCGAGGGGGATACATGCTATAAACATGAATGCAATTATTTTTGTATGCTATTTCAATTTACTATTGCCTAAGTAACTGCTTTGCCTTTAAGTCCCCATAATCATGAACCGTTAATTACTCTCCGTATAACCGAATTGTTGTGAATAGATCTATTTTGGGGCTGGACTCCCCATTGGTGTACCCAGTTACGTGTAACAAATTGCACATCATTAGAAATCACGCAGTTATTTTGGCAAGGTACCCGCAGGGGCAATAACGTATCACTATACCCTAAGGCTCGATTCATTATCTAATTGAATAATAAATTATGTTTCAACAATAACGTGGTAATAACAACCGTAACCTAAATAACGCAATTGCATTTGATTTATTAACTAAACCTATGAAATTTCACTCACCTTTGTTGTTGTGACTTTTAGCATGTTTGTATCTCAGTAAACTAAATGTCACGAATTGGCGATTACTTGAAGATGGAAAAACCAGTAATCATTCAAATGTTGTAATTTTAGATGTTGGGACCTCTCTTTGTAAAAACTCTGATAAATAATGAATAGAATAAACTTAATTTTCAAAAATGACTCTTTTTATTCATTTTCTAAGAATAAGACAAGTTGAACCTTGAAGTAATGACCCCAAGAATTACTTCCCGCTGCTACTAGTAAAAATGGGGGGTTTTTCATTAGAATAGTGTTTTTGTTTATTAAATGGAGTAAAAATTAAACTAAAGGTGTATAAAATACACCTTTCCTAACAGCCGACTCATACCAGAAAATAGAGACATTTTGTCAAGCCAAAACATTAAAAAATGTCGTTAGTACATCCTAATACGATTCCGTGCATATCAAGAACGCCAAAAACGGACTTAAAACGAAGAAGTTATGGCCAAAACGAGATTTGAAACAATACCGACAAAAAACAGTTTTTCGGCAAAAGCTGGCAGTTTTATAATTCGTGTTTTTGAGGGCTTTCGGGCCCGAACCGAGCTTATATATATAAACCAGAATGTTTACTCGAGAATGATTGTTTTTAACACACAGATTCGCATTGTTCTAAGCCCTAAAGTGTGTATAAAATGAGTAAAATCAACTATATGAAACTCAGATAAACTTATATAAAATTTCTGCACTAATTTTCTTATATGAAATAGTGTTGGTCGTTTCAATAAAAACCTTACAAAATGATGTATCATTACTTATATAATATTTATACATGTTTTTAACTTTATAAATATTATTTTACAAAATGATTAAAGCTAGATAACTTTATATTAATTTTTCTGCATTATTTTTCCTGACATGAATAATGTTGGTTCGTTTTCAACAAAAATTACAAAATAATGTACCATGACTTATATACATGTTATACAATTTTTAACTTTATAATATTTATTTACAAAATGATTAAATCTAGATAACTTTATATTAATTTTTCTGCACTATTTTTCCTGACATGAATAGTTTGGTCTCGATTTCACAAAACCTGTACAGAATGCAGTAGCATGACTTATATATCTATTTATACATGTATTTTAACTTTAAATATATTTACTTTACGAAATGATTAAACTATTATATAATATCATTATATAAATAATAAAAATATTAAATCAAGCGTTATTAACAAATAATCAATTATTTGACATTAAATAACCAAGTGGACTTAAATATTTTTCAACTCTTATAAATTAAAACAAAACTACTAGGCGTGATATAACTTGATATATACATTTTTTAGATTTATTTTAAATACATATCTCATACAACCATAAATAATTGGGTTGCGTTCTGGATATTCGTGACGTTATCATTTTATTGATTTTCTATATCAATACATTACACTTGAGATAGTTTAAAAGCCCCTCTTTCACATGTTTGACATTTGTTTAACAAACTCGAAGGAGAAGAATACATGCTCTTTCTATTGCTTAACATATATCGTTTTAACAATCTCTTTTACATACTTGATGCAGTACTGCTCTCGTAAACTCCGGTTCTTAAATACTCGGATACATGAACATTTAAAACTCATTTACAAGATTGTAATATAAACTGTTTACAAAACGTTTAACAAACTCCATTACATATTGCTTACAAGCTCATTTTCATATCTCATGTGACATACAATACTTGTTATTTATCTGTATGGACGCAACAAATTTACTTTTACTCTAATGATTACGGATTAGCTTAAGTGAATTGAACTATTAATTACTCGGAGGGTAAACGCGAATGAAATAAAATAGATCTATTGGGTATTGACAACCCCTGTTCCGATGATTAGCTCTCACTAGTTCGAGATCGAACTAACGTACGTTATTCCATGTCAGATCACGACTGGCTTGGAGCCTCAGGGCCAGCACAACATACTCATGAACTTTTACCGTGCCTTGAATAAAGTGGCATACTGATAAGTCTACGTCACAGTTTCATGAACTTAAGGGTGCAATCGTAATCACTCCTCATGTTGAATACTATGACCAATAAAATACTGAAACATTTAGTTATATTGTGCTCAATACAATTATCATACTTCTTAGAAACAATGCGTCCATATTGCATACTACAATATTCTTGGAACTGATTATAACATGAATACTTTACAAATATTATGATTCCAATATTTTAACAACGCATTTGATGGTTCGTTTACAACGCAATTTAAAAACCTATATATTTGAGTTTATGAGTGCAAGTCTTGTATGGGCGGGACTTTGTAACATAAAAAATTTGTATATCAGTAGTTTTTGTGACTTACATTATGGTCTTATAAAATCTATAAACTAACCAACTTTATGTATGAACACATTAATAGCATGTATTCTCATGTAGAATAATATGCTGTGCTTATCGTGGTGTGGCGTTTGGAAGTCCATAACTTAACAAGATTTACATTCATGGTGAATTCTATACACAAATCTCCGTTGTATATTAAATTCAGTCTACATTTATTGATGCAAACTTTGGGACAAATAGATATACAACCCATCAAATTTAAGAAAATCAACGAGATTACTTTTCAAACGACTTATTTACAAATCATTCTCTCATATCTTAGGCAAAGATACTAATGAAGTAACGCTCCTGGACATTATTCCGTTGCGACCCTATTTGGGGGTGTTACAACGAAGCTGAATATATAGCCTTGTCCGGCTGTTGTGCTCAAGATCTTTGGATGAGATCACAAATTACCGACTATGGCCTTGGATTCAATAAAATTCTAATGTACCGTGAAACAGAAAGCGCTTTTTCCTTATGCTTCAATAATTTTCAACATTCTCATTCAAAGCGATATCGACATCAGAAATCACATCATAAAAGAAAAGTGGAAGAATGGAGTCGTCAGCTTATTTTGTCAAATGGTAATATCCGATGGCGACCATCTACCCAAAGCTCTATGTCGAGAAAGAATTGAATATCCATAACGACAAGCTGGGATGAGTAATTTTACATCGTAAGACACTGAAAGAACTGAAAGCATGAAGCCGAAGAATAAGTGGTACCTTTCTTATATCCTCGTATATTATGTATATATACAAATCAAAAAACAACAAAAAGATTTTTCTACTCCTAATAATTTTTTTATAATAAAAAACAAAATAAAAAATAAAAAAAATAATAAAATCTAAAAATCAAGATCTATGACATTTCTTCAGAAATCGATAACATGTTACCCTTAAAAGAAATTGTCATTTTTATAAATGATACGAAGGCTGAGAAAATAACAGTTCGAGCAAAAGTATCAAAATCTTTATAACATGCGCTGAAAAAAGCTGTACTATATATTTCGATAGCAACCCGGTCATCATCTTAAAGCAAGTATTTCAAAAAAGAAAACTTTGCCCTAACAACGGAATTATTCTCCGGGCATGGTCCGAATTTAAGACCATGCAAAGGCTTGTGATTTACATTGCATCATAACCCGTAGCTTCCTAATATTCCCAAAAAAGTGTACGTGTCAGTGCGCTTAAGTGTTTAAAATAAGAAGAAATCCTTATTTCTATGGTATTGTTTTCAAATATTTATATCAAAAAGTAATCTGAAAATCATTTTCAAAGACATTTGACCAATCAAACAACGACTACAGCTCTTTAAATAAAAAAACGGGTCATTGTTTGAGGGGGAGAAAATATCAAATATCTTATTCATAAAATCAGTATGTGATAAAGGAAAAGGTTTTAAACAATAACGGGTTAACAATTAAAAGGGAGTTAATTAAGTTTAGCTTATTGAGCCTATATGTTATGTGGTTTTTATGCCTTTAGGGAGAAATAAATGCAAATATAAAATTTTATAAGGTATATATACGTAAAAACATTAATTGACATATTTGTGCCATGTGCTAAACTTAAATTGCCTAATAAAACTTATATAAGAAACATGAAAAGGTTATGACACTTGAGGGGGCGATTGTGTCAAAAACAAATTTTGTCTTATAACAAAATCACCCACCCTATTTTTCTTCACACACAAACACACTCTTAGCAAAAAAATTTTTCCCTCCTTTCACCCATTCGAAATCGCCATCTCTTGTTATTCATTTCCAGTGATTAACAAGCAAAAGGTATAACTAAGAACATGTTTCCTACATCCCAACAACAATACCTCAAAGAAAAATGTATCATCATGTTTGTATCACGAAAACCAGCTAAATAATGGATTAGAGTTTCCTTAAATCAAAAGTATAAAACCTTAAATTGAATGAGGGGTTTTGTTAGTTTAGGTGTGTAGAACACTTGGTTAAAATAGTTTCTTGATTGGTTAACATATGCTTATGATTGGGTTGATTCTTGTTTTTGAAATTTAAGAGAATAGGAAAAAAAGGAAAAATATAAGTGGGTTTCGTGTAGGAAAGTGTTTATATGTATCCTTGAATGTGTTTAAGCCTTAAAACCTCATCCTTGTTTGTTGTTGTTTTCAGTAAGAATTTGTAAAATGTTTAAACATGCTCTGTCATTTAATGTTTATGTCAATTATGGTGGCTGTTAAAACTGTTAAGAAGGCGTTATGAGTCGTTATAAAAATGATAGGCTAGTAAATAATCATGATTGAAAGACGATAAAATATTCCGTTTTTGATATAAATGGTTGATGAGTATGCGATTTAACAAACGCCCTTTGAGAGGCGAGTTAACAACCGCCTTCTGAAGGCGAGTTAACAACACGCCTTCATGAGGCGAGTTAACATCATTAAGGAGCAATGAACAACATATTAAATGAGCGATTAAAAACCCTCCTATAAGGGAGGCGATTTACACCCTCTATAGTAGGCAATTTAACCACTCCCAATAGGATGCGATTGTAGCAATGATTTTAATGAATTTTACGATTGAATTTTTTGCAGGCCGATTATATAACTCAAATTAGGATACTAATATAATTGTGTTGAATTATACAATCCCAACAAGATAAGTAGCTATCTATCAAGGTTTACCAAGAAATATACTTACATTGTCATAGGTTACCTTATTCTCTACAATATATGTTAGAATAGGAAATCCAAAAAAGCACTAATTCCGTGGTCGATCATGCCTTTCCATCCATATGCCCAATTAAGTTGCCCTTCGGGATGATTAGGCTTATTACTTCAAACATGCTAAAATCCTTAAGAAGCTAATCGATAAAATGATATCACAACATGGGAATCAATCATAAGAAACACATTCAACAGGCTCTATCGTGTGTAAATTTAAAATTGATAAATACTAAAACTGTATTGGTTAACTTCATTAGCCAAACAGAATACCAGCCAAGCTCAACAGAAAGCCTTGATGATGCTCTGTTGCCTATGCGGACCGTAATTGAGAGGTTCAGGAAAAATGAACATGAATAGTCATACAGACATCAAACCAAAATAATCTACATTTCAAGTGGTGCTGGATGCTCTTGCTCTCACTCCCTTCTACCAAGAATTCTTAATCACTACAGAAGTTCTTGCCATTTATATGCAAGAATTTTAGGCTACAATTTCCGTTCATAAGTCATCCATCAGATTCACGATAAACAAGAAGAAAGTCTCTCTCAATGTTGAACTATTCAGAGAAATTCTCTAGTTTTGCCCTAAAATTCCAGGACAAAAGTTTGAAGACCTCCCACTGAAACATGACCTCTCTTTCATTAGAGATCTTGGGCACTCTGAAGACATCATCTACCTCTCTGATGTGAGTGTTGACTACTTACACCAACCATGGAGAGCATTTGCTACCATCATTAACAAGTGCCTAAGTGGCAAAGAACCTGGAATGGACAAAGATTCGTCTATCTCAGTGACTCAAAATCCTCTAGGGTTATGTTCTATAAAGAAGAACATCGACTATGTGTATCTACTCTGGGAAGATTTCCTATTCCAGATAGAAAACAAAGAATCTAAAAACAAATAAGATTGTATACCCTAGAGTCACAAGACATCATTGATAATACTTCATGTCAAAATTAACATCTATTTTCAAAAGGAGAACAAGATGTTTTGGCACATTGCTCGAGATGACACCATGTTTACTTCTATGAGATGTATCTCCAGACATGAAGATACTCAAGTATATGGTACCATTCTCCCAAAGGAACTAACAAACCAAGCAATCTTGGAATCCAATGCTTACAAGACATACTATGCTTTTGCTTTTGGAGAGAAAACTCCAAAACCAAAGTACGTTTGAAAGAAAGCTGATTCTAATACATCACCCAAGCAGAAGCCTGTTCAAGCTACTAAAGGCACCAGAATCAAGTCTAAAGCTAAGGTGGTTAAATATGACAAGAAGAAGCAACTTGAAGATCAAAGCCAACGGATTAGATTGGTTTATCTAAGTGCATTAACTAAAGCTAAACAACTAATCTGGCTACTTAAAATAAGCAAGACATAATTTCATATCTCACAAGCAAGTAGCTCAGGTGATGGAACTAATTTTGAATCAGGGGTTCCTGATGAGCAACATCTCAAGACGACTGGTGTAGATGAAGTAACTGGTACTATACCAGGGTTATCCCAATGTACCCAAATACAAATCTAAAAGTGAGAAATTGTCTTGGGTGACAGTAGGAGAAGTAATGATAAAGGAAATGAAAATGGTTTATGAAGATAAAAGTGATAATAGGAATAGAATGATTAAGCTAATGAAGTATGACCAAGAAGGTGATGACACGAATGACGATGACGAAGAGACTGATAGTGATAAAGCTGAGTCAGACAGAATCTTGGGTTTAAAAGACTTCACTGATGATTCATAGAGATTAATACGGCTCAAGTAATAATATTAGTGCTGTCAAGCAATACCTTAAGTGCTGAGCTGGAAAAACAAATTAAAATTATGCAAAGTAAGATTCGTACTGGAAGTAACAAGAAACAACAGCAATTTTACTACAATAAGGTAAAAAACAGAACTGTTCTAATATAAAAGATACTACTGCTAGTAGAAGTTAAGTCTGCTCAGAGATGAAGACTGAAAATATACTAAGTAGTTACTACTATCTATTACTAAATGATAAACATGCTAAGTATGTTTAGTACTGCTAGATGTGTAAACTTGCTAAGTAGTATAATGCTGCTGAGTCTCAGTTACAACTGCTAGATAGAATTAATGCAGACAGAGAAGAGATCAAAGACATATCAAGAAGATAAATTGGTTGATTGAAGAACAAGAATCCTTAGAAGATACGTAAATCCAATTATTTGTAAAGAAGATATGTAACAACTTATTTGTTAATAGATTATGTTTACTTATATAAAATATCATAATCACTTGAACGCGTTTTGTCTAAGCCCATTAGGTTTACCATAGTGCTAAAAGGAACCCTATTACATAGATTTAGAAAATCATTTCTCATAATTAGTATTCATAGTTTCAAGGTTATTCTGTAACTATGATTTGAATTCAATAATATTGAAAGTTTTAGCCAATCTTGTTTTACTATTTAATTGTTCTTCTTAGTAATACCACTCGTTTTCGCATAGTTTGATATTCACAATCTTAGTTTCTAGCCATATTGTCTAGATGGGAGGGGGATCTATCCAATAAAACGAAGCTATAACAAGCTACGTAAGATCTGTTAAAAAAAGGGATCAACAAGTTGGTATCAGAGCTGTTGCGAAACTCTGAGTAAGAAGAACACTATATCAACACAAGATCTTCATAATCAAAGAGAATTGTATTGAAACACATCAAAACTACCAAACAATGTCCTGCACTAAAAATTCCAATACTAAAAGCAGGAGACTGTGATCTATGAGAGCAATAACTTACTCAAGTGATTATGCTCTTTGGGAGGTTATTGTGGAAGGTGATGCACCTGCTGTTCATCACTAAACTTAAGGTCCCCATTCCTCCTAATCCTAAAACTGTTGAACAAAAGCTAGCAAGAAAGAATGAATTGAAAGCAAAAAGCACTCTGTTGTTGGCCATTCCTGATGAGCACCTATTGAAGTTTCATGGAATCAAGGATGCAAAGACCTTATGGGAAGCAATCAAGGCCAGGTTTGGAGGCAACAAAGAATCAAAGAAAATGCAGAAAACCATTCTGAAGCAGCAATATGAGAATTTTGCTGCATCAAGATCTGAAGGACTGGATAAAACCTATGATAGGTTTCAGAAACTCATCAGCCAATTGGAAATTCATGGTGAAGTTATCTCTCAAGAAGATACAAATCTGAAGTTGCTGAGAAGTCTACTATGAGCTTGGAACAATATTGCTTTAATAATGATAAACAAATCTGATCTAGACAGATTGAGCATGGATGATTTGTATAATAATCTGAAGGTGTATGAATCTGAGATTAAAGGCCAATCAAGCTCAAACTCTCAAAATGTGGCTTTTGTATCTTCAGAAAACACTAGCAGTACTAATGAAGCAGTTAATACTGCTCATGAAGTTTCTACTGCTAGTTCACAGGGACAAGCTTCTTCCTCAACTTATGCTGATGATGTCATGTTTTCCTTCTTTGCTAATCAATCTAATAGTCCACAATTAGACAATGAAGATCTGGAGCAGATTGATACTGATGATCTTGAAGAGATGGATCTCAAATGGAAGGTGGCCATGCTTACCATGAGGGTGAAAAGATTCTTAAAGAAGACAGGAAGGAATCTGAATTTCAATGGCAAAGAAATTGTTGGCTTTGATAAGACAAAGGTTGAATGTTACAACTGCCACAGGAGAGTTCACTTTGCTAGAGAATGCAGGGCACCAAGGAATCAGGAGAATAGAAATGGAGATGCTTCAAGAAGAGTTGTACCAGTGGAAACTCCTGCAAATGCCTTAGTTGTTCAAGATGGGATAGGTGGTTATGATTGGAGCTTTCAGACTAAAGAAGGCATCACAAACTTTGCTCTAATGGCCTATACATCCCAAGGCTCATCAAGTTCATTAAGTTTAGATTCTGGGGTACATACTTGCTCTAAAGATTGCTTAAAATCATATGAAACTCTTCAAAAACAGTATGATCAATAGCACAAGATGCACTTAATAATCTAATTTAGGAAAGTTAAAGGTTATCAAATGGTGATTAGAATCATTAAAGCTAGGAATAGTTTAGTCATGAAAAGAATGAAGCTGTTTATGAAGATGATATTGCATTTTTAAAGTATGATGTCCAAGTGAAAGATATCTCTATTAAAGACCTTAAAAATCAGTTAGAAGAAGCTTTAAAAGAGAAAGATGATTTGAAACTTAAACTAGAAAAATTTGAAGAATCATCAAAGAATCTAACTAAAGTTGAAAATAGGTTTAATTTAATTGCTAAAGACAAAGGGTCTTGGTTATGATTAGTCAAATGAAGAGAGTTGAATTGTTAATAATGTGTAAATCAGTAAAAAATGTGATGTGGATAGATAGTCCTATAAATGATAATATCTCAAAAACAGTGAAGAAGTTTCATGCAGTTCCCCCTCCTTACACTGGGAACTACATGGCGTCAAGACTGACTTTCCTTTAACTGGTTAATATTCTGTCTATAATGCTAAAGAAGTGAAACTATTACTATGCATACTAAAACCAGTAAGGAACTTAGAAAAAGCTATAACTGATAGGGCTTGTGCATCTTATAATAAAGAGTTGGGACACTGATAGTGATAATGATAGTGGTGTTTTAGTACTAAACCAATCAGAACAAAAACCAATGTTTACTAAAATCAATGTTGTCAAATATTATGAGAATGTGAAATCGTTAAGAAGGGAAAACAAAACATACGTAGGGCAAGAAGAGTAATACTAAGGAAAAGTATCAAATGTCCTAGGTGATAATAGAAGAAACTAGAATGGAATGAATGAATCAGAACAAGAAATAGTTTTGAGTTTATAAAAAAAGCTTGTTTTATATGTGGGAGTTTCAACCATTTAATCAAAGACTGTGATTTTTATGACAAGAAAATAGTAGAAAAACCAGTGTTGAATAATAAAGGAAGGGTTACTGGTCAAAGGGAAATTAGACCAGTATGGAACAATGTGCTTAGAGGTACACCAACCAAAAAAATTATACTCACCCACATCTAAAAGAGAATATTTGATCCAACATCAATGTAACAAAGTCAGGACAAGTACCAGTTAATGCTGCTAAGCAAAGCTCTCCAAGAGCAGCAACATCAATTAGTACTGCTAGGTCTGTTAATACTGCTGCCCCTAAATCAAAAGTGAATGATGCATTACCCAAAACATATTCCTATTTTAAAGCACATTCACCAGTAAGAAGGGATTTTAACCAAAAATCAGCAGCTAAAACCAATAATCTTAATGAAAAAGTTAAAACTGCTAGAGTTAACAATGTAACTACTACTGGGCCAAAAGCAGTAGTTCGTGCTGCTGAGGGAAATGGGAAAAATGCTGTTAAGTCCTCATCATGATGGATTTGGAGACCAACAGGAAATGTTATTGACCATACCTCCAAAGATAGTGGATCATACACGCTTAAAAGATTTGATTATGTTGATCTACAAGGCAGACTCAAGACAGTAAAGCTTGGGGTCACCAAGAGACACTAATTTCCTTATTTTGTAGTGCAGGGTAAATTAGAGGTGCAAATATAGACCCAATGGTTTAACTTGGTCCAAGATGTTAAATATTTAAAAATGAAGGGGTTCAAATGGGTTTTTTGTAAAAAAATATCGATGGGTCTAATTGGTAAATTGAGTTTCAAATAAAAACTAATATGTGGGGGGGGGGGGGGGGGGGGGAGGGGGGGGGGGGGGTGTGGGGGGGGGGTGGTAGGGGGGGGAAGGGGGGAGGGGGTGGGGGGGGGGGGGGGGGGGGGGGGGGGGGGGGAGGGGGGGGGGGGGGGTGGGGGGGGGGGGGGGGGGGGGGAGGGGGGGGGGGGGGGATGGGGGGGGGGGGGGGGGGGGGGGGGGGGGGGGGGGTCTCGATGGGTCTAAGTGTATAACCTCATGGGTCTAGTTGGGTCTGATTGTATACGCATGGGTCTCGCACGGATAATGACTAAACATAAAAAGTTAAAAACACAATACATTATTCGTGTGACGATCTGACGATCCTTCTTTTCATCCGATTCTCAATTCTTATATTCTCAATTCTCAACTCTCAACTCAAATATCAAGGCAAGTTCAATCATTCAATTTATATTTTATATTCATAATTATTTAATTATTAACATTGTGTTTAAAAATCATTTAAATAAAATGGTCTGATTATTATTTGGATTATATTGCTTGAGGGGTATATTTGGGAGTCTTGTAATTTATGCCCCCCCTTTTTAAAAATTTAGGATTGAATAACATTAGGTGGTGTTTGGGATGCATTATATTGATTAAGCTTTTTAGACTTTTTGTAGTGCATCTTATTTGGGGCTGCTTAATGATTGCATATTTGACTAAGAGGGTTGTTTCTTTAGCTATCAGTGGGCTAATGGCTATATGGTTATTCGCTATATTTCATAAGCTCGACTTTTTGTGCTTTTAAACTATTCGCAGCTTATATAAGTTTCTTACTTCATTTTAAACTTATATAAATCAAAAACTTTGAAAATAAGCCGCAAAAAATGAGCTAATGAAACATAAGCTAAAAACCAAGTAAGCCATGAGCCCACTATATAAGCCGAAACAAACACCCCCTTATTGTGATGTTTGCGATTGAATTTTGTAAAAGGCGAATTTGTGTTAATATTGCTTATGTTGATCTTGTAGTTTTTATATAACAGTTTCCTAAATATGTGATTTCTTATACGCTATTATTTTTTGTTAACCATTAGGCTAATATGCGAGATAAGTAGAAAACGCTCAACAACTAAATATGGATGACGGTGATGATTTAGAAGATGCTAGTTCATCAACAACGAGTAAACAATTTTTAAATGTGTGGGAATATTTTGAAATAATACCGGTAGTAGGACCTGATGGGATTAAAAGAGCAACTTGTACACACTGTAAGAAGGTTTTGTTGTATGAACATGGAACGTCTAACATTCGGCGTCATATACGTAAATGTTTTGGTGTTGACTTAAACAACAAGGCGATTGCCCCACCACCAAAACGTATTTGCTTAGATCAAGCTAAGTTTAGAGAGAAATTGGCAGTTTCTATTATCAAACATAACTACCCATTTAGTTATGTTGAACACGAGGGAACAAGAGACTGCATACGTTTTACACCCGATGTAAATCCCATATCATAAACACAGTAAAGAAAGAAGGCTTAAGAAAATATGAAAAGAGAGAAACTGAAGAATAAAAGGGGAGTAAGGAAAAGATAAAAGGTAGAATTTGTTAACATTCGGATTGTGAGATCAGTTAACAAAGCGATGTGTTACATGACCATTGATTGCACACAACATTGATGAAAGCTGGGTCTAAGAAGAAAGTGTTCGAATTTTAGAGTGATTCCCCCTCTCATACGGGGATCTTCTTTTGGGCACAAAGTGTGGATTACTTTTTTGAGAGAAAGGTAAACGTAAAACAAAGGTGTTTACCATCACATTAGAATAACGCACGAATAATAATGTATTAGTGATTGTATTGAAAGAACAAATAAGTTTAAATGATGCATTTTTTTGATTGGAATTTTCATGTTCGTTGTTGTGCATATGTATTGAACTTAATTGTACAATCCAGCTTGAAAGTCATTGAAGAATCCATCGAAAAGGTGCGATAGTCGGTGAAATTTATAAGAGGAAGTGCAACTAGAAAGACAAAGTTTGCTGAATGCATCACACGATGCAATTTACAATGTGGTAAACATGTGCGACAAGATGTAGTTACAAGATGGAATTACACATATTTGATGCTTGATTGTGCATTGGCATATCGTCGTGCATTTGTTCTATTAGGGAAATTGGATAAAACGTTTAAGATATGTCCAACACCAGATGAATGGACAAGGATAAAAGCAATTGCCATGTTTTTAAAACCTTTTTATGATATCACGAAGCTATTTTCTGGAACTTTATATTCTACATCAAATATTTATTTTCATAATGTCTATAAAATTCAAAAGGCTATTCAACGTCATATGTTGAACCCTGACCGTATTATAAGTGGAATGGCAAAAGACATGAAAACAAAGTTTGATAAATATTAGGAAACATATACCATGGTTTTGTCATTTGGGGCCATTTTGGATCCACGATATAAGTTGAATATTGTCGAGTTTTACTTATCAGAACTTGGTATGCAGGGTCCATTGCTCATAGAAAAAGTAAAAAGTGTTGAGAATGGGTTACGCAAGTTATACGGTGCATATGAGGTATAACCAAATGTAATACGGGATTCGACTAAAGGGCCAAGTTCAAATGTTGGAGAGGGGAGGTTGTGTGATGACGTCGAAGATGATTTGGCAGAATTTAAGACATTTCAAAGTCAATATAAGCAACCAATACAAAAATCGCAACTAGATCAATATCTAGATGAGCCTAAACTTGATAAAAATCAAAAGATTGATATTCTACAATTTTGGAAAGAAAACCAAGTAAGGTATCCGGAGTTAGCACTTATGGCTCGAGATATATTAAGTATTCCAATTACAACAGTTGCTTCAGAGTCTACTTTTAGCATAGGTGGTCGGATTATAAGAAAATATCGAAGTTCCCTGAGTTCGGAAAATGCTGAAGCATTGTTGTGTACTCGCGATTGGCTATTTGATCTAAAAGGTATATACTTTTTTCATTCTATTTTCAATTTTTCATGCATTTATATATTAATATGTTAATAATAGATCGTATTAATTTGTTTAAAGGAAGATGAAATTGATGAACAAGAACTAATAGAGGATATTGAAAAGTTGATTGAACCCTTTAGTAAGGTAAGTTTACTTACCTAAACTTGATTTATACGAAGAGTTCATGTGATGTGCCAGAAACTGTCTTTTTTTTCTTCCTGCAACTGTTCACTCATGTCATCATTATAGTGATACATAT
>BQNB010004770.1:5664-105858 GCA_026074375.1 Tanacetum coccineum | reverse complement strand
AAAACGAAAAAAACGAGCGAAAACGTAAAAACGGACGAAAACGTAAAAAAAGGGGCGAAAACGTAAAAAAACTGTCGAAATCGTAAAAAACAGACGAAAACGTAAAAAACGTACGAAAACGTAAAAAAAAGATGAAACGTAAAAAAAGACGAAAACGTAAAAAACGGGCAAAAACGTAAAAACGGACGAATACGTAAAAAACGGACGAAAACGTAAAAATACGGGCGAAAACGTAAAAAACTGTCGAAATCGTAAATGGACGAAAAAGTAAAAAAGTCTGTAAGCGTACATAAACATCAAAAAACCTATAAAAACGTATAAAAACAGAGGAAATAATGGGGAAAATAGATCCGGGTGTCATAAAAGGAAAACGGGGAAAACAAAATAAAATTGTTTTCTAGTTTTGTGTATAGAAGGAGAAAATAAGGATTTTGTGTTTTGTAGAGAATTTTGTTGGAAAACGACGATTTGAACGCGATATCTGTTTTCGTTGTTTTCCACAAAACATTTTGTGGAAAAACAAAGGTGTTTTACCCTAACCAAACGCAACCTTAATATTTCTAAACGTAATCTTGCATATGTTTTAGCATTTGAACTCGATAGATGGTTGTCACCTAGCATATAAATTTTCGTTTAACATGTTTCCGTTTGTTTAGCTACCTTATTTTAATTTTAGCGATAATCTCAATTAAACGTAAAGTGTCAATTTCAGTTTTCCAGCTTCATGAAAAAATTGTATTAAAAAAAGATGAAAAATGCTAAATCCACACCCATTTTACACATGCAAATTTCACACCCGTATGTGTCAAACAAATATAGTTAGTGAAAAAAAGAAAGAGAAAATTTAATAGATTGTGATTGGTTCAAGTTACATGCCACATGTAAATGTGAAAGTTTTTATGTGAGTTGGAAGTTGATATATCATTGCTAAAAAAGATGTGTTGTGTACAATGTATAACGTTGAGACGTATAGTTCAACATCTGTCGTTCTCAAGTATCACATATTTGGTGGTATTTATTCGTCACAGCAATAATAGATCATTGAAAAATTGCTTATCAAGATCTATTGTGTCATGATTCACATCTTATAAGATATAAAAATAACAGATGCTCAAATTAAATATCACATAGTAAACGTCGTTGATTGACTTGTTAAAACATGCTATGTCTTCCTTTGTAAAATAAGTCACAAGCACGTTTAAAAAAATGTGTAAGCGTATAAAAACATGTTACATTGACAACTTTGATAGAATTTCGTTGTCTCAACATGTTTCTACTTTAATAATTTTTTTTTGAACAATGATTGAATTAAAACAAAACTCTCTAGCAAAGATCTAGAAGAGAAAATTACAAAGGCTTATAAAGCCAAGAGTTCCAACAAATAACTTTATGACCTCTACATTTAAGCTAAGAGAAAGAGAAAATACGAATAGAATCGAAAAGATCATTTTTCCTCATAGAATGAGAATTAAAAGTAACGCTATTACGATACCGCCATAATACATGGTCTTTTGAGTCCTTAGAAGCTCTCTAATCATCGATCCACTGTAACCAATCGAACCAAGACGAAAAGGGAGGCATATTAATGTCGGTCCATACTCGAATGAGACGCCAAATGCTACTAGCCGTTTCACATCCAAAGAACAAGTGGTCATTAGACTCCATACCGATGTTGCACGATGGGCATGTAATAGAAGAGATCTCTAGCCCCCGCAAAGACAGATTTAAACGATTCGATAATCTATCCAAAATAAGACGCCAAATGAAAACATTTACCTTACGAGGTAAAAGCTTAGACCATCTAGTACTAGGACTTAGCGATGGTAGCAGACCATTGTCGATGTGAGTTCTCGTGGCTTGGACATAGAAGTTGTCATCATCTTATATATTCCATGACCACGCATCTGGACGGTTGCTCAAAGAAACATGACCTAACTCTGAAACCAAAGCTTCGAGACCTGCTACATTTCGACTACCAATACTCTGTCTATTCCAATTCCAAGCCCAAGCATCATTGGAAATTCTATCCGCAAGCATACAATTTTTATTAGAGTCCAAGTGAAATAATATGTTATATCTATAGCACAAAGGCCCGTTGCCAACCCAAATGTCTTTCCAAAAGCGAATGGACTTACCATCACCCACCTTACAGCGCAAAGCATAAGACGGGATGATATCGCGATTATGTAAATTAGCATATGAGGAAATAATAGATGACCAAATACCACTGATGTTACATCCATTCAGATCTAAGCCAGCATCATCACCATGAATAGCTTTTATCACTTTAACCCATAGAGAGCAAGGGTTATGGACGAATTGCCATCGCTATTTTTAAAGAAGAGCTAAATTAAAAGCTTTTAAACTCCCGATCTCCAAACCACCCCTATCATAAGACGCCAATATATTCTCCCATTTGATCCACGCTATTTTTTGATTATCCCTGCTACCTCCCCAAAAGAATGAAGCTCGAATAGATTCTATCTTTTTGAGAACGTATTTTGGACATTTAAAGATCGACATATAATATATGCCAATACTTCGTAGCACAAATTTTATAAGAGGTAATCGACCTACAACAGAAAGTAAGTTTGCTTTCCATGAAGAAATCTTAGCACGAAACCGATCTATCAAAGGATGCCAGTTAGCAAGCAGATTCATGTTGGAGCCAATCGATAATCCAAGGTAAGAAAATGGAATATTACCAGAAGTGCATCCCGTGTCACAAGCCATGTTATCAATAGCGATCGAGCTGACACCAAGACCATAGACATGCGACTTAAAGATATTAAGTTTGAGACCCGAAGCAAGATAAAAGACATGTAAAGATTCTGATTATGTTGTCTATGTCTTGTCTGTTCTAATCGGAGATTATCACAAAGTCGTCCGCGTAAAAGAGATGCGATATATTAAAATTTGAATCCCCTACCTTTGTTCCACGAAGAAGGCCATTATCAACTGCATCTTTTAACGCTAAATGCAGCCCTTCCATAACTATAAGAGTAAATTGCAAAAATCGTCCCTAAGGTTTTGTCAAATTGCATGTTTCGTCTCAAATAGTTTGAAAGTGCATAAATAGTCCCAAAATCAAACTATTTTGCAAAAAATCGTCCCTGGAGCATGCAATTTGGCAAAAACCTTAGGGACGAAACATGCAATTTGGAAAAAGCCTTAGGGACGAAACATGCAATTTGGCAAAACCTTAGGGACTATCTATGCACTTTTAAACTATTTGGGACGAAACATGCAATTTGGCAAAACCTTAGGGACGATTTTTGCAATTTACTCTAACTATAATGAACAAGAAAGGACTTAGAGGATCACCTTGACGTAAATCACGTTTTATCGAGAATTCACTAGTGGGGCTCCCGTTTACCAATACCGACGCTCGAGCTGAATGAAGACACATTTGAATCTAACGCCTCCATTTATCACCAAACCCAAGACTCATGAGCACATGAACAAGATAGTTCCAACTCATGGTGTCAAAAGCTTTTTCGAAGTCAACTTTAAACATCATAAGATTTTGTTTCTTCTTTTTATACCATGAAATAATTTCGCTTAACATGATAGGACCGTCAAGGATTTGCCTACCCGATATGAAAGCCGATTGCTCGTGGCCGATCACTTTATTAATAACTTTAGCTAATCTATTAGCAAGAATTTTTGAAATAATTTTGTATTGCATGCCTATTAGCGAAATAGGGCGAAAGTCTTTAATATGGATTGGATTAGCTACCTTTGGGATAAGAGTGATAAAGGACGAGTTAGCACCTTTAGAAATCACAAACGAATCAAAAGCATTTCTCACGGCTTCTACAACATCGTCTTTCAAAAGGTCCCAATATGTTTTGAGAAAAAGAAAGGAAAAACCGTCCCGGCCCCCCGAGGCTTTTTGGCTATCCTAATCCCAAACAGCCACTCGAATTTCTTCCACATTCACAGCTTTTTCCAACTCATTATTGTCATCTAAGGATAATAAAGCTTGCGGAGTAACAAGAGAAAGATCCATCATAGAATCTGATGCCTCAAATTTTTCTTTATAAAAGTTATATAATGACATTTTAACTTGCTACGGATTGGTAACCCATACGCCATCATGCATAACTCCCTTCACCATTTGTTGATGTCTTTTTTGTTTCAAAATCCCATGAAAGAATTTTGAGTTTTCGTCTCCTTCAACGTCCCATTTGATCTTGGCTTTTTGAACGGTATCCATTTCCTCCAGATTTTGAATTTCGTCACATTCTTTTATAAGGTTCAAACGTTCCTGTTTTTCTTCCTCCGTAGCTATACCATTATCTATCTTGTCGTCGATGTCAGATAGTCTTAAGCGAACCTCCTGCATACGAGAAACCTCTCTACTTTTGACAAGAAGATTCCAAGCTATGATTTTTTGTTTAATAACCTTCAGCTTATCATGAAACAACATCCGAGTATTGCCTTGAGAGCATTCAGCGTATGCATTCTCTATACACTCATTAAATCCGTCACGTTGTAACCACGAGTGGAAAATTTTGAAAGGAATTGGACCATAATCAGCCTTTTCATAGTGAAGCAATAATGGAGTATGATCCGACCATCCACAAGAAAGAGTAGTCACTTTAAGATCAGGAAATGTATCCATTACAGAATGAGACACCAAAAACCGATCTAGTTTACTCATCTTTCGTGCTTGCCTTATTCATCCAAGTAAACGTACGACCTCCCAAAGGAATATCAAGTAAACCTGCATCATCTATAAACGAGTTAAAAATATAAGCTTGAGTACGAGAGAATTCTGTACCATATCTTTTACGTTCGTCGCGAACTTCGTTTAAGTCACCAAAAATAAAAAATTGCCCTTCATGATTCGCGATGAAATCAAGCAAACGATTCCATAAGGATGTTTTCTCACTCGCATCTTGAGGGCCATATGTGTTTATCATATAGAACACCTCATCAGAATTTGTCCATTTACCTTGAACAACAATGAACCAATCATCACATCAAATTTGGTCTTTAGCAAAAGCGTTGGGGTCCCAAACAGAGATCAACCCGCCTGATCTGCCTCGAGACAAACTACACGCATAATCAAATACATAGTTACCCCACATGGTCTTTATACGAAACAATTCTAGATGTGTCATTTTGGATTCTTGAACACCTAAGAATTGGCTATTATTCTTATAACACATCTCCTTGATCCACACTTGTTTTCTCCTCTTTTTAGTACCACGTATGCTAATGGAAAGCACCTTCATCTATCCACCATTGACACTCCAATTATGTCTATCAATCTATGTAATGACTTATGGCATCCTTTTACGTCATATCCTAATTTTTCTCCAACCTCAATAAGCCTAGACATTTCATGAATAACCGAGATACCTCTAATATCCTTCTTTCTGAATTTACTAAAAGAGGTTGAGCACTTACTAGACTTGGATTGAAGAGAGCTTTCTGGTGGACAATTCAATGCATTTTTTAAGTGTTCAAATCCTGGGGGCAGCTCAAATCTGATCATGCTTCCTCATTTTCCTCCTTTTCGATATTACTTTCCTTCTCGTCCTTGTTTTCATTTCCTGTGTTACTATGAAGACTCTCTTCTTTATGATCGATCTTATTTTTATCTTCTACAACATCCTCTCTTTTTTCCTCCTGCTGAGCCTCATATAGGTCTTATTCACTCTCATATTCCTCTTCATTATGATCACTATCATCCACTTTAGAGTCGGTATCAGAAGTATATGAATCAGAATCCTCAATATCTATACTCTAAGTACCCAATTCGTGTATATGCACATCATACTCCTCCCCGTGTATAATCACTTTCACTACCTTAAAAATAAACTTCTTATGATTGGTAGCAACACATACTCTTCCTATACTCATTGTTGTGGTATTGTCACTCTCGAAGAACATAAACTTTCCCACCGACTTTTTTGAATGCATTTGACCCCCATGCACACAATGGTAATCCTGATATTTCTACCCACACCATTCTCTCATCTACATAAAAATTCTTAGAAACCGGTTTGATAGTTGTGAAAAACGGCTTCAGGTTTGTGTTATTTTTAAAAGCATTGCAAGAGTCTAAAGATTGAAATTGTAACCATAACCAGAAACCACCAATATGATGAATCTTAACCCTATCAAAACCTTCTTCTCTACATATACGGTATAAGCTGCTCATCGTTTCCACATTTTTTACCTTTACTAAAGCTACCTCCATTGAGTTGGTAACCTGAACCAATTCATCATCATTCAAAGTGATAGATTTGCTTTTCGCATCATGTCGATCTAACTTGCTCCCTCTGCCTCCATGTAGACAAGATGCATATGATTGCTTGTTTTGAGAAGAGACTTCATCCACCTTCTCGACTTGTTTAACAGGTATGTGACAAGAGACTTTCGCCATTCCTTCCATATTTTTTGTCTCTATCTTTTCATGTCTCTGGAAATGAGCAACCGATGAGAACATGTGAAAGCTTCCGATCCAAATGTTTGCCAATGTTTTTGCAAACTCTTCCCCATTCTTGATGCCAATGAATCGAACGAAACCGAACCTTTTCCCTATTTTTGATCTTTTGTTGGCGATGAACGCATCCACAATACATCCGTATTTTTCACACACCTGCCACAATTGCTTAGCATTGATGTGTTCAGGGAAATTCGTTACATAGAAAGAGGTTGCAATTTTCTCCACATCTTTTTAAAACGGATTTCGAATCGGGTGTGAAGTATCATGTTTGTTGTTTCTGAATTTCCAATGCCAACCATTGGAATCTCTGATTGTAGATGTATTCCCGACCATCGGATCCCCCCTCCCCTCACGCAATTCTGGTGAAATTGACAGAAGCGAAGTAATCGGATCGGCGGCGATTTGGGGTTTAACGTCGGCGGTGAAAATCGGGTTTTTTGTTGATTTGTTTTGTAAAAAATTTTACTTTAATAATTAGTAAAGTCTAGTTAAAGAATGATTATTTTTGTTCTTGACTAGTACTTTTATAAGATTATTAGCTAGTCGAATCGGTGGCGACTTCGGTTCTCGGTTGAGCCCCGGTCCGATTCGGTTTTCAAAACTATATGTATCATCAACTTGTTAGCATATAATTGTATGAAGCTTTGTGTGTTTTATTAGTTTGCACAATGTGTATAATAACATTTACTTTTCATTTTATAAGTGTTTTAAAAATAACATTAATTAGTGTGTTTAATTAATTTATACTTTGAATTATATTGTAGCTTGTTTAGATTGTAATTTGTGAAAATATTATTGTACTTTTGAGTAAGGAGATGTTTAATTTGTTTGTATTTAATTTGGTAGGTATGCTTTTAATTGGTTGTACAATGTGAATATATCATTGCATTTTTAAGTAATGATATGTTTTAATAGGCGTATTAATCTATACTATTATAAAGCGTTTGAGACTATTCCTTAATTAGAAAGTCAGAATTTTCAGACACGTACACTTACTTGTTATAGAAATTTCAATCAATAGCTAGCATTATAAATACAAATAAGTGATATCTCACTTACCTCTTTACCCTCAAAACACACCAATCCTCACCACCACCGGACGGAGGGCCGGCCTTAGGGGTGGGTGGAGTGGGCGACAACCCAGGACATCGGAAAAGTAGGGGCATCAAATTTTTGTGTTGTGAATGGGTTTTATGTGATACAGAGGTGTTGTGATGATGATGTATGATAAAAACCCGACATCCTCTCATAAGAAAATAATTTGTCGGCGACTATCGTGGTGGTTGAAGAGAATGGGAGGAAGGAGATATAGAAGAAAGTGATTGTGTGTTCGGTATGGTAGTCAACAAAACTGATCCAATAAAATAGATTTATTTTATTCTTTTAATTTTGTTGTTTTAGTCCAAATGTTTTCAAATTTGTACCTTTTTTACATGAATTAACATGCTTTTGAAGTCACATTAGTTTATTTACATTTGAATATATAAAAATTATTTAGTACTCAACTCTTTTGAATTAAGTGTTCAAGCCTTTTTTGGTTTGTACTTTTAAATATTATTGATGCAAAGTGTAATCGTTTTTCATTAAAATATGTTCAAATTAAGAGAAAATTTATTTGAGACGGAAAAAGTACACAAATGTCTTATCATCGGGTTTCATTTCTCTCATGTTTTAAATAAATAGTTACCAAAGTTTTATTATGTTGATATACAAATTTTGTTAAAGGTCAAAATATAAAAAGTAGTGTGTTATATGTTTACAACATTTGATAGGGGCAAAAAGTCAAAGTATATATATGGTTATTTTCACACGCCTTATATAGACGTGTATTTTTTTTATACAGTGGGTACAATCATGGTAGTTCAGTATGTGGGAACCAAAAGGTGCAGTTGTTTCTTGCTGATAAATTCATAGTCTTCCTTTTCTTGGTTGTGAGGTCATGGTAGTCAAGGATACAAGTTGCTGCACAAAGGTTGAGTTAGTTTGTGAGGTCTTGGTTTCCTTTCTTGGTTTAGTTTAATCTAGTTCTATGTATAGCTTGTAGTCCTGTGTATTTGTTGGTTTTAGGCCCCTTGTTGTAACACTTTGTTGTATTTGGTCTTTAGTTTTTAATTTAAATTGCCTTGTTTGAATTTTTTTTTTATACATTTGCATGGTGTGGTAAAAATAAACACAATTACAAACGTGTAAAAACATGAATTTATCCATGGTTATGGGCGTCACATGATTTGTAGACATTTGTGAATGTGGATATTTATATTATTCATTTAACTATATTGTCCACTTTTATAAATGTGGAGATATTATTCATGCAACATTTGTCCATTGAAGAAGTGTGAACTATAATATTTTGAACATTTAAAAGGATGAATAGTTGACTGAAAACGTGTAAAATTTAACTTGTAATGGGGGCATTTTCGATCAACTCCTCCAGGGAATCCAAAATCTCAAGACCGGCACTCAACCACAGTTATACCGCTTCACCACCCGACCTCACCACCTCCGAATCAAAACACCGCCACTGAGCCCAACCACCACACACCACCGCCGAAACCGCACCTCCACTAAGTGATCAAAATGTTGAGGGATTGATTTCGTTAGGAATGTTGAGGGATTGATTTCGTTAAAGTATGCATACGTGCAAATCCTCTGCTTTGTTTCTTCAGGTTTGCTTGTTGGTTGATGACGTATAGTATGGACCGGCCCGACCCACTCATACTATTATCGGCTTGGTAGCTGCTAATGGACCTCCGGCCCACACATCGCGGTCACGTCCTCCTCGACCAACGGGTCGCGGCTACTGGCACGCTGTCCGTGACCGCGGTATATTCATAAGTTATCTTTAAGAAAGGATAACCTACTTAAATAAGAGATATACTTTACTTATTTGAATAAGATTAAGATAAGACCAAATCTCGAAGAAATCAGACAAGTCTTAGACCGAAAGATAAGGAAACCCTAGGGCCTGCTTGGCCTATAAAAAGAGGACGATTATCATCAACACAGGTATGAAACAAAACCCAAAATCATACTCGATTACTCCCAAAAAACTATATACTTACTCTCACGCCAGAGTCCAATCGTGGTATCCGCTCCCACGATAAGATTAATGGTGTTTTATTCCTTGTGCAGGGTCCTCCAAAAAAGTTCACTTGGTACAAGAGCAAGGTGCTACATATCCGAATAGTTGTCTACTCGGACCTAACAAGACCCGACCTAACTTTTGTATCAACAAGTTGGTGCCATCCGTGGGACCCAACACTAGGAATTACTCTCATCAGAATGAGTGCAATGGCTAATGCAACCCCCATTGTAACTAGTGTCACGAAAACTGCAAACAAGGAAAAGGCGCCGGATGCCGCACCCAGGGTGAACATCCTGGACTTCTGCAAAGAACACTACGAAGACATCCTGCCGATCATTATGGAGAAGGCACGACGTGACAAGTGAAAAGAAGTCCAAACCAGACTAAATTTTGGAGAAAACTCCAAGAAAACCCGAAGTGAAAAGGAGAACTCCTTAAATTCGAGGGCAGAAAACTCGCCTACGAGATTCCACCCTGAGAGATCCCGGACATGAGATCGCGAGAAGCGCGATGACAGAAAAGTGTTTAACCGCTTGAGCCGCCGAAGGAAGAGCGTGCACGAGCGACTCAGTGATACCTACTCGCTAAGTGCAACAAAATCTGGGCCAAGCAAGACGGACTCGAGAGACCCCTCTCATAGTAGAGGTCATTCCCTCAGTAGGGAACATCCCTGAATTGAAGACCACCTCTGGGGCGTCGAAGAATTGTATGGCGATACTTACTCTCAAAGGACCAGGACCAAGTATAGAGATCGATCTCGTGGCGGAGATCGATTCCGCAGCGTAAAAAGATGGAGGGAAAGTAAATCCCCATCATCCCGCGGATCAGAAAGCAGCACTAGTAACAGAGGACACTGGAAGTCAAGAACAAAAAGGTTCAAACTGATAGATGAAGACGATTTGACCATACCTTAGACCTGCGAGGACGTGGATCCGTTCACGCCTCGAATCCGTAACTTCAAAAGTTCGCGGAAGACGCGCATGCCCAACAATGTGAAAACTTATGCCAAAACCGGAGACCCCGAAGACCACTTGAAAATCTTCCAAGCCGCGACACAGGTGGAACGTTGGGCGATGCCTACATGGTGTCACATGTTCAACTCTACCCTAATAGGGGCTGCGAGGGTTTGGTTTGATGAACTACCTCCAAAAAGCATAAATGGGTACAAGGCTCTCAAAGCGGCCTTCCTAGCATACTTCATGCAAAAAAAAAAAAAAAAAAAAAAAAAAAAAAAAAAAAAAAAGAAAAAAAAACAAGCCCCAAAGAAGTATGTAAAAGATCCAGTAGAAATTCACAACATTAAGCAGAGGGACGGGGAGACCATTCAGGATTTCATGGAACGGTTCAAAGTTGAAACCGAGCGCATGAAAGGAGCCCCTGAATGCATGCGAATCTCCGGGTTCATGCATGGGGTCAATAACCCCGAACTAACAAAGCGTCTCAACGGACACATCCCAAAGACCATGGAAGAAATGATGACAGTCACCACTGCCTTCATACGAGGAGAAGCTGCGGCCGCTTTCAAGAAGAAAGGTCACTCACCGTGGAAATCACAAGATCAGTCCAAGCGGTATGCTTCCGAGAGAAAATCTGACTTCCGAGGTCAGTCAAGGGAAGGACAGGGGTCTAGCAAGTTTACCCCCCTCACCAGAACGCCCAAAGAAATCCTCGCGGCCGAAGCAGGAAAGTTTAAACCACCACCGCCCATGGTAACCCCGGTAGAAAAAGAAGCAACAACAAGTTTTGCGATTTCCATAATGATAAAGGACATAGCACGGACGAGTGCATGCAATTAAAGAAGCAAATTAAAGAATTGGTGCGAGCAGGGAAGCTCTCGCACTTGATAAAAGAAATTAAGCAGGGTCGAGATCAAACAAAGAATGGAAAGAAGGAAGCCCCGGCTAAAGACAAATCCCTAGCAATTTATATGATACAACAGTGGCAGAGAATGACAAGGCAAAAATTGACCCAAAGCTTTGCTTGTGGCAACGAAATTACCTTCCCACCACTGGCTAACAGCGATGGGACCGAAGGTCCGCTTGTCATAGAAGCGAAAATAGGTGGGCACATGATACAACGCATGTACATAGACGGAGGTTCCTCTATGGAAGTACTCTATGAGCACTGCTTCAACCAGCTACGGCCTGAAATCAAGAACCAAATGGTCCCGACAACAACATCATTAACCGGGTTTAGTGGGGAAACCATATGGCCGCTGGGACAACTTAGGCTCTTGGTAACAATAGGGGACGCAGATCATTCTACAAAATCATGGATGAATTTCATGATCGTGAGGTCATTATCACCATACAACGGTATCATTGGAAGACCTGGAATACGGGAAATCCAAGCAGTACCATCTACGGCTCATGGGATGCTTAAGTTCCCTGCCAACGAAGGAATAGTCACTATCCGTAGTACTATCTTGATACCCGCTGAGTGTACAACATTGATCACATCATCTAAGGAGGTACCCAAAGAAGCCGAAGTTTACCCTAAAAATTTCAATGTAGCTCTACATCCAAACCAACCGTCTGACATGACAGGAGTACCGCGATCAGTAGCTGAACATCGACTCAATATCCGAGAAGGATATTCGCCTGTTCGACAGAAGAAAAGGGGGCAGGCCCCGGAACGTGCAAAGGCGATCCAAGCGGAGGTACAAAAATTAGTAGAAGCGGGTATCATGAGAGAAGTTTATTATCACGACTGGTTGTCCAATCCAGTCATGGTAAAAAAAGCATGACGGTAGCTGGAGGATGTGTGTGGATTTCACGGACTTAAACAAAGCCTGTCCGCAGGATTGTTACCCCCTTCCTGAAATAGACTGGAAAGTCAAATCTCTCTGCGGCTACCCTTTTAAGTGTTTCTTGGACGCTTACAAAGGCTACCACCAGATACAGATGGCGGAGTCAGACGAAGAAAAAACGGCCTTCCATACCAGCCAAGGTGTATATTGCTATACAAAAATGCCCTTCGGCCTCAAGAACGCTGGCACCACATACCAGCGACTGGTGGACAAAGCTTTCGATAGCCAAGTTGGTCGAAACATGGAAGTGTATGTTGATGACTTAGTCATTAAAAGTCACACAGAAGCAGAGATGATAAGAGATATTAAGGAAACGTTCCAGACGTTACGAAGAATCAACATGAAGCTCAACCCCAAAAAATGTACATTTGGGGCAAGAGAAGGAATGTTCTTGGGGTACATGATTAGCCCGAAAGGAATAAAACCGTGCACTGATAAAACAGAAGCTGTACTACAACTCCCGTCCCCACGAACAATCAAAGAGGTCCAGAGCCTCAATGGGAAGTTGGCTAGTCTGAACAAGTTCCTCTCCAAGTCAGCAGAAAAGTCTTTGCCGCTATTTAAAAACTTGAAGAAGTGCATTAAAAAGAGTGACTTCCATTGGACTCCAGAAGCGGAACAAGCCTTCAAGCAGCTAAAGCAGCACTTGTCGGAGTTACCCCTACTGGTAGCACCAAAACCAAAGGAGGAACTGATTGTATACCTGGTCGCCTCTCATGGAGCTGTTAGCGTGGTCTTGATGACCGAAAGAGACATGATTCAGACGCCAGTTTACTTCGTAAGCCGCACTTTACAGGGCCCCGAACTAAACTATTCCCCAATGGAAAAGTTAGTCTTATCATTGGTTTTTGCCGTTAAAAGATTGCGGAGGTATTTCCATGCGTATCCTATTGCAGTTATTACCGACCAACCCATCAAGCAGATAATGTCGCGTCCCGACATGGCCGGAAGATTACAAAAATGGAGCGTCATGCTAGGAGAACACAATATCACATACCGGCCAAGGACATCTGTGAAAGGACAGATCCTAGCAGATTTCCTCTTAGAGAAACCGGATGAGAACCTGCCAAAAACACCAGCGGCGGATATTCCGCAAGAGCCGTGGACACTATTCATAGATGGATCATCATGTATAGATGGATCTAGTGCCGGGTTAATACTGACAAGCCCGAAAGGAACGGAGTTCACCTACGCGCTAAGATTTCAGTTTACAGCCTCTAACAACAAAGCAAAGTATGAGGCACTAATAGCTGGCCTCCGAATTGTAGCACAGATGGGAGTACGCAATGTACACATAAGTGTAGACTCTAAGTGGGTAGCAAACCAGGTCCTAGGGGCGTACGCCGCTAAATAATATCCTAAGATCATATGTTAAAATCCGTTACTAAAATATTTCCAACACATTAACTCTCTTCCAACAAGATGTCTAAATCTTATCATCGTCTTGCTTTGTTGACCTTTGGGTTTGGATTAATACAAAAAGAACATAACATAATTAATACATAGAAATAAGTAAAAAAAATTGTAGTTTTTTGTAATCCTTGCTTGTGACTTGGCATAATGTTCAAACACACACACAAAATTATATTCTTTTTATATAACCATATTGTAATATTACAAAAGATGCGTGTTGTATTAAAATGGTTAGAAAAATTATTCATACACTAATAAAATATCAAAAACTATGCATTCTATGCATAACAACAAATAGTTTTTCGCACAAGCAAAATATATGACAATCTTAAAGTAAGAAATTAACTTTTATTATTCATCAACCTCACCTTACAACTAGTCTTAGGATTAATGGAACACACTATGAAAATCTTTATTTGTTTTCTTTTAAAAAAAAGAGTGTTCGTGAGGGTCAATAAGATTTCGAATATATATCAACTCATTATTCAAACTATGATTGATGTTATTATCGAATCTAATTGACAAGTTTTCGAGTATGGACAAGAAATCAGATTCTTATTTGTCTAGCTTTAAGATTATATCAAAATATAACAAGAGATATTATCTTAAACCTACATACTCAATCACACTCGATTGATGTGAAAATAACGACATCCCTTTCCAAGATGATAAGAATATGCATCGGATCATAACTCACACTTGTGTAGATGATGTCATATTGAGTCTACTTGTCCAATAGTTGTGTTCCAAATATTTGGCAAATATATGCATAAAATACACAATGAAGTAGGATTGACGACTTGAATGTTTTGTCCAAAATATTCAAGTAATTTACCTTGCAATGCAATTGGTAAAGTCGTCATCTCCGAAAAGCCAAACATGAGCAAATGCACAACATATGTAACTTTGCTCAAACAATTCAAAAGCACAACTCAAAACTCAAACTATCTTCTCATCAAAACTCTCTCTTACTTTACCAAATAAGCATAATATTTCTTCTTCACCAAATGAGAACCCTTTAACCATCTAAGGTTAGGATTAGGAAGAATTGAACATATTCCACAAACCATTTTTGTGCTTTCTTTCATTAGGTGATCGTAAAAAGATTTCGAATATGAAGATGATTATTATTCAAACGATAATCAATCTCACTATTCAATCTAATTACAAATTTGGAATATGAACATGAAATCGAGATTAGGATTTATCTAGATCACGGAAATATCAATCAAATGACCATAGATATTTTCCGAGTCTACATGTTTAACCATCCTCGGTTATTACATGAAATCACGAAGTCGATTGTAAGACAACAAGATTAGTCATCAAATTGTAACTCACACTTGCAATAAAGATGTCTCATTGAGTCTAAAGTGTTCAAATGTTTTTGTTATTAGCTATGGTCAAATTATACATGCTAAACTTAACACACTCCTAGTAGGATTGACGACTTATGAATTTCCATCGGGAAACTCATAAATACTCTAACTTGATAAGTAAGTCTTGGATGTCATTTTTCGAATACTCAAACCAAGAACCCTTATAACTTATATAAGTTTCTCTTAATAACCAAATGTCAACACCATCTCCCAAATAATGGAAAACTGATCCTTGCCCAAATTTTCCACCTCCACAGATCAATGGATCCTTCGTCCTAGATTCATCCTCGGTTTAGGTTGATCCGCCCTATGGCATTAGATTTAAACATCTTCCTTTTGCCAATCTCTTGCTTAAAAGTCTAACATACATGTAACTAAACTTTAGTTAATCAGTATTATTTATATAAAGAAACATTCACAAGATCTATTGAGGTAAATAACCTTAATTGGATTTCTTTCATAAAAGACATGCAAAGGTGCATTCTTTGAACACTCTCATTTTAGAGCATTACACATTGTCACTCTTAAGCATACTTCTATGTTCTAGATAACTCGTTCTCTATTAACCTACAACAACTTGCTTGCTCTCTTATTTAACCTTAGAATTCCACACATCTTGATTAGGATTATGCGAACCGGAATTAAAGCATGTTAGTTGAGTCATGTTAGGCCCTCTATGAAAAGATAATACAAATTTTATCTTTGCTACACTTCATTAGGCAAATATAGGAATTCTATTTTGTCTAACATGAGAATGACTACTAGAGAATCTATTACACTAGAAATTCAATTTGACCTAACAGTTGAATTGCTTCCAAGAGTGAAGTTGGGTTCGTGGTATAACCCGTAAAAATGGTTGTGTTCAACCTGAATTGATCAGCAATAGTGATAGTCTCATATTCATTCTCTAATTTGATTAAATGGCGCTTCCTAAATATGCCTAATGATAGTCTACATCGATAGACATTGTATTTCATTAGGAGTGCACTCTAAGCAAGTAGAGATTAGGTTTCTCCTTAGTCAATCTAGACTATATGCATTTCACATATGTGCTTTGAAGTTTCAAGATGATAACGTGCTCCCACGAGAACTTCCCCTGAATCGACAAAAAGATTCCGTAATGCAATTATATGCTTTCATGTTTATCTTAATGCTCGACGTTTATTTGCTTAGCTATTGAATGCATGTTTATTATAAGGGCGTTTGTCTTTTTCCTAGTAATTTAGATAAAATATCTCTTATGTTATCTAAATAACACATGCTCTTAAATGCTACATGCTAACATGTTTTACATGATGATTACATTTAAAATTATCATGCTTTGTTTGCGTCATCTTACATGACTTACACGTTAATTGTGCACCTACACTATGTTAGGTTAATGTATGACAAATAAGGTTTAGATGTCATACAGTCTTACACAAAATACTTTTTAATAAAAGAAATGTTTTATTTAAATATAAAATTTGAAATCTGGTTTTCCCCCCAAAATTGAAGCTTCTAAACCATATACAACCTTCCCCACAAAAAGTTAAAAAAGGGAGCGGAGTCTAGGCGGCAGCCCTCTTATATGCCTTGTGGCCCCCTTATATATAAGGGATCGCCGTTGACAGACTCGCAGTTTTTAGCTCCTATAAATAGTGGATCACCTCCAACCATTTGAACAACCCTTTTGCATGAATTTCTCTCAGTTCTTTCTCTCTTTAGATCTCACTAAATCTCTCTAAATCTTTGATCATTTAACTTGTTTAATCTTATTTAAATGTGATCCAATCTTCTACTCTTTCCTTTTTCCCTCAAGTGCAAGAGAAGAACTTCGGTCATCTTCAAGATCCGAAGTTATGCAGTCTAGTTAGTCCATTTGTAAAATTTGTTACATATAGATCGAGTCCATGTCTTCTGATCTTTAGTAGTGTGTGGATCCAAATGATGTATATATTTAGATGAGTTGATTATAGGTTGGTTAGTATTTTATGCATTAAAATACATTGGTGAAGTGGTAGATTGGTTCTAGCTAAGATTAGGACTCGACATTTAGCTTAGTGTCAGAAAATAATGTAAGCGACGTGGTTTATGTGTTTAGGCCGTAAAACACAAGGTTTGTTATGTTGGGCCATAAAACATAACGGGTTTGGTTGTACCCGAAGAAGAACTTGACATCTAGCTTAGTGTCGGAAAATAATGTAAGCATTGGTATAAGGTTTTCTCTGGCGAAAGGGAGCTTGTTGATTAGTGAAATAACTCTCAGTCAAGGTTTAGGAATGATGGAACACATTCCATAAATCGTTCTCCTCTTTTCTTGTAGTTTCGATTCAGTCCCGTGTTCCATTCCATGGTCGTAGACAACTTAACTACTTCATCGAAGTATTTTTCTAATGTATTTTTTATTAGCGAATTCAAATTAAGATGGTCACTCTTTTCGAAAATTTTTTCATCAACAATCGTGTGAGTGTGTGTATCCAAAACACCTTGCTGGTGGCGGTCCCCATAAACCAGGCGGCCCCCTGATTAAAACAGGCGGCCCCCATATATATATGGGACCGTCGGCAGCAGGCTTGTGATATCTTTCATTTCCTTTTCTAATCATAAAATGAACACCCTTCTCTCTCTTCTTCCTCTTCTGTGAGCTGGCGTCTATTCTTCACTCAAACCTCATTAACTAATTATTCACTCTTGTCAATAATTACTAGTTCTATTACACATTCCAAACCAATAAGTGAAATGAAAAACGATGTCTTAAGTCATCCACCGAGTCATCTTTTCCACAAAAAATACATCATGAATTTCTTTCTCCACTCAACATAATCACAACTAATAGCGTTTAACACTTCTACAAAACCATGAAAAGTAAACTACCCTCAAAATACACAAACCTATGCCCAATGATCTGCTTATTGATTAATGGTCATCCTCAATCCTAACATCATAAGCATCATACTTTATGTTGTTAATTATTCAAGTGGAATTTCAGAATGAAATGCGTATCATTCCTCAACACGAATCCCTTAAATCGTCATACTCATAAATCTCCTCACATCTTGGTCCTCACTTCTCGTAAACCTCTTTTCTCACTTCGAATGGTCTTTTCACTTCTAAACGGTTCCTCTCTTTCTCAATAGTCTTTTTACTTCTGACGTTTCTTCTTACTTCTAAACGTTTCTTTTCACTTCTAATAAGTCTCCTCATCTCTAACGTTTCTTCTCACTTCTAAACGTTTCTTCTCTCTTCTAATAGTCTTGTTACTATTAGAATTCCTCTTATATCCCTTGACAACTTAATTATTTCATCCGAAATATTTAAGTAATTTGCGAAATGCAAATGTCACTCCTTCGCTAAACTTTCCACTTTCTAAAAAGTGAAGAACATAAAGAAGATATTCAATCTTCAAGTGCTATTGAGTCACCACATTGTCAAACAACAAAATACCAAACAAACCTTTGAATTCATAATCATCCACCTTTGTCTTGATAAGATCACACGCACATCAATTGTTAGTGCAAATGATATATCAATCTCTTCTAACTACCTCTCGTCAACACGCTCCTTCTTTAGTCTCCCTTATCCTTTCCCACTTTTTGGCTCTAATGTAATCATACTCCTTCACATCCAAGAGCATATCGTCTCCATCCTTGTCTTATTTTTTCTTTTTACTCTTTTAAAATATATATATATAATTTTTTTTGCCAAGATATTAAGTGTCATCCGTCTACTTTTAAAAGGTCATTCTCATAATATTTTTGTGTCAACCAATAAACGAATCCCATTCTCGTTTATTAAAAGTCGGTCTAATCTTTCTCCGTAAACATACGTCTTGAGTCTTTTAATTATATCATTTAGATTGTTGTTTTTAAAATAATGCTTGCATGTGTCTAGCTTCTAACTTTCTCTTAAAGTGTCATACTTTAGAATACTAACACCTAAAATGCATGTTTAGTCTCCCAATAATATCTTGCTATATATATGTGCACTTGTCTACTAACTTTGTTTTGTAGCACAAATCCATATCTTGATTCCTTGATGCCCTAAACAAGGGGAAGCTTACACCGAGGGGGAGCACTTACAAGTGTCCTACTCATTTAAATTGCATTCATTGAACTTCTTGAGCATCGATGGTAATTTATTTGATCCATGGATCTGTTAAAGTCAATATACAAGGAATGATATTATCATGGAGACACAATGAGCAAGGGGGAGCTAGGAGATATGTGGTTAAATTGCATGGATTTGGGTAAACCGTGATGATAGAAGACTTTACTGGGATGATGCAAGCTCACTTTATAGGAAGATAGGATCGGGGTTTGTTAAATACAATGAAGGGCTCATTCATACTCCAAATACTTCATCTTTTCCACTTTAAAATCACCCTCAACCTTAAGGTCCTCTTCTCATACCTTCAACTTATATACTTGAAGTACCTACCTTATTTTCAAGCCTTCTTCTCTCATTTCTCATGTTGTGTTCTCATTCCCCCAACCAATATACTTGGATCACCTACCTTTTCCTCATTCCTTCAACCTATACACTCGAAGTACCTACCCTCTTGTCTTGCCTACTTCTCACCTCTCATGACCTTTTCTAAACTATCAAAGGAACACACAATCACCTTCACCTTTATTTCTCACATCTTCTCCTCATACCTCAAACCTATATACTCGGAGCACCTATCCTCTTCTCATTCCTCCAACATATATACCCGGAGCACGTACTCTTTTCTCATGTCTTCTTCTCAAACCTCCAACCTATATTCTCCAACCATAATCCACACTATACCTTTTTGCTTCGCCAAAAGGGGGAGAAGGGAGTGTAAACGAGTAACTTTTAAACTCTACTATGTGCTATAGTTTAGTTTGTCATCATCAAAAAGGGGTAGATTGTTAGTGCAATTATTACGATATTTAATCTATACGATCTCTTTATGTTTTGGTGATGACAAACCTGTAACTTGTAATACATAACGTAAAGTACGCAAGTTACTCGTAATCACAAATCATCAATGCATACATGCATCAACAACACTCGTTGTCTGAAGTCTGCATCAACACCGACATTTGTTTGCACCCGATGTAAATCACATAAGGTATGTACAAACAAATTAAACTTGTAGGATGATCAAAGAAAAATATTTTTTTCTTTTTTTCTTAACCGTTACATTTCTACAAAAGTATTTTTCATAAAAATAAATAAACACAAAATACTTTTTAATAAAAGAAATGTTTTATATTAAATATAAAATTTGAAATTTGGTTTTCCCCCCAAAATAGAAGCTTCTATACCAGATACAACCTTTCCCCCCAAAATAGAAGCTTTTATACTGTTGTTGCCAGACAGTCAGCTTTCAGCTCCTATAAATAGTAGGTCATCTCTAACTGATTTCATAACCCTTTTGCATGATTTTCTTTCAGTTCTTTCTCTCTCTAGATCTTACTAAATCTCTCTAAATCTTTGATCATTTAACTTGGTTAATCTTGTTTAAATGTGATCAAATTTTCTATCCTTTCCTCAAGTGCAAGAGAAGAACTTCGGTCATCTTCAAGATCCGAAGTTATGTAGTCTAGTTAGTCTATTTGTAACATTTGTTACATATAGATCGAGTCCATGTCTTCCAATCTTTAGTAGTGTGTAGATCTAAATGATGTATATATTTGGATGGGTTGATTATGAGTTGGTTAGTATTTTAGGCCTTAAAATACATTGGTGAAGTGGTAGATTAATTCTAGCTAAGATTATAACTCGACATGTGTGTCGGTTAGTATTTCGGTCCTCAAAATACAAGTAGATGGGTTGGTAGACTTGGTTCTAGCTAAGATTAGGACTCGACATTTAGCTTAGTGTCGGAAAATAATGTAAACAATGCGGTTTATGTGTTTAGGCCATAAAACACAAGGTTTGTTACGTTGGGCCATAAAACATAACGGGTTTGGTTGTACCCGAAGAAGGACTCAACATCTAGCTTAGTGTCGAAAAATAATGTAAGCACTGGTATAAGGTTTTCTCCGCCGAAAGGGAGCTTGTTGATTAGTGAAGTAACTCTCGAGTTGGATACTCGAGGAGTGGAGTAGGGCGAAGAGGAGCTTCGTGACCGAACCACTATAAATCATCGTGTCTTTTAGCATTTCCCCTTGTTACCTTTCTCTTTACTTATGACTTTACATTTACGTTTACTTTACACTTGCATTGTGCTTATGATTGTGTGAACTGTTTTGTATGTTGTGTTAGTCATGGTTGTGTAGCTATTTGTAGTAAACATTATGAGTGTGGATATATTGGTAGAATATGCGCTAGTTATTGGAAATCCATTATCGACACTTCTCATATTACGTCAAACTTGATTGGTGATTTGATACAAATAATCTAGTGTGAAAACCTCTTCTGGAGGCGGTCCCTTTAAATAGGGCGGCCTCCTTATGTACTGGGCGGCCCCCAAATGTTTATGGGACCGCCGGCAGAGAGTGATAAAATAATTTATACAAAAGATTTGAAGTTTTTAAAGGAAAACGTATTCACCCCCCTCTACGGTTTCCACAAGAACAATCCATAAGAAGAATGTGTGTTATTAATTTAAGATGTAGAGTATAGAAAATGAGGAGTTGTAATGTGAATATAAATTGAATTTATAGGAATTAAAGAAAAGAAAATTATAAAAATTAAACAAAATCAGACCAACGGATACTTTTTTGAATTCTTACGTTGAAAACTTTAGGGACCAACATTGTTAAGGGGGTGTTTAGACAAGCATTGACGAAATTACAAATATAGACATTCTGTGCAAGTCGCGTGTGAGAGTTAACGAGGAAAAGTAGCGATCGTTACGTTTTTGGTCTAAAAGGGAGTGGGCCTCACCTTGGGACCAACTGTGTAATTGACCCTATGAGAGCTCGGCAAGGAGGGTATTCACACGCCATTGGTACCAAAACTTAGCCATTCGTCCGCCATAGTGCAGCGGCAAACTAGCCATTCGTCCGCCATTTGGCTTTTAGCCATCCCACTCACATTAGCCATTTGGTTTTTTTTGGGTGTGAGTAAATGAGTATTTTGTGAAAACGGATAAGTGTTATTAATATTTTTGTTAAGAGGGGTTTAGTTGTTGGCGTGTTATTGAGAAGGCCCTTAATTGAAATAAATTTTGTTTGGATATTTCTGATTTGTTAGGCTGGACGGAGTAATGTATAAACTCACCATTCAAAACCAAAGTCACTCCAAAATTCTTACGTCGGTCAAGTTAAGTCGCGCGCGACTTGGGTATAAATCGGTGAACCACTCACCACCGTGAGTGGTAATGACTTGGGCCCACATTTTTGTTACCGTTTCTTTTATAATTTTTTTAAAACCCCCTTTTTACCTATAAATACCAACTACTTCACCCATTTTTATACACATCTCTCTCAATTTATTTATACACACTTTTCACATTCTACATTTAATCAAAATGAATTCGTATACGTTTATGGGCCTAGATGATTTAGAAGAAGGAGAAGAAATTAGTAGCCGTTAGAAGAGTTTTATTAAACGAGCGATTACGTATATTAAGATGAGACGACAAGCTACTCAAGTGACAAGAAACAACATAACCAGAGATCGTGCCGGTGCTCATACGCGTCTAGTCGCCGCCTTTATTTCTGAGACCCTGATGTACAATGAAACTAGATTCCAGAAGACCATCTGAATGGCTCGTCCACTTTTCAACTAGATAGTGAATGCAGTAAGTAATCACTCTGCATACTTTCAAAGTAATCCTGATTGTGCCGGAAGAGAAGGCATTTCCCCGTTGATAAAGTGCACATCTGCAATTCGTTAATTGGCATACAACGTTAATGCTAGTTTTCTAGATGAATATATTCAAATAAGTGAGAGATTGTCACGTAATGCTCTTGATCATTTTTGTCAAGCTGTTATGGAGATTTATGGTCTTGAGTATTTGAGGAAACCTATGGTGACTGATGTTGAAAAACTTTATCGGCATCACGAAGAAAAGCACGGGTTTCCGGGGATGTTAGGAAGTCTTGATTGTACGGACTGGGAGTGGTTCGGTTGTCCGTACGCCTTTAAAGCGCAATATGTTAAATGTGATCATGGTTCGAACCAGTTCATTTTGCTGGAAGCCGTTGCGTCGCAAGACTTATGGATATGACATGTTTTCTTTGGTGTTGCTGGGTCGAACAACGACATCAATGTTTTATACCAATCCCCTTTGTTTAACGATCTCAAAACCGGCTGAGCACCAGAGATTCCTTTTGTGGCTAACGGCGTAACTTACCCATCTGGATACTATCTTGTTAACGGAAAAATTCAGGATTGCGACACTCCCCCCCCCCCCCCCCCCCTCGTTAAGACGATTCCAGAACCAGCTGATGATGACCACAAGCAAATTTTGTATAAGAAAAAGCAGGAATCGGTAAGGAAAGATGTGGAACGAGCGTTTGGTGTTCTTAAGAAGAAATGAGCAATACTAGCCAATCCTACACGAGCGCTAAGAAAAGATAGGATTGTTAATATGATGTATACATGCATCATATTACATAATATGATTCGAAAATACAAAAAATATGCGATATCTCCCAAATGGTTCCCAGAGGAAGCACATCAGCCAGAAGACATGCTACGAAACGAAGAACAAGTGCAACAAGTTATGAGGTGGATCAGATCATCACAAGTGCATCAAAACCTTCGACACGATTTGATCGAACACTTGGCTCAAAATGCTTAGTTTTAGCTTTTTTGTTTCGTATTTTTATTTTCGTATTGTACTTTTTTATGTAATGTTTTTAATGTATGAATACAAGTTTTTAGTTACGTTTACGTTTTTATTAATTTTGTAGGTTTACGTTTACATTTTTAAATTTATGAATGAAATTAATTAAATAAAAAAATGATGTGTAAGGTGAGGGTAAAGTTGAAGAGAGAAAGATGTGGCGTGTAAGGTGAGCTGGGTAGGCCTTATACCTCTGCTTCACCTACCCCTGAATCACCTACTACCTACCTACCACATGATAATGATGTTTGCAAATACGTCCACACTCTCTCGACTCTCTTACGAAAACAATGTCAACAAGAAACCCAGGAGGAGTGATCAAATGCAAAGGTACCCTTTATTTTGAATTAGTTAAATCAATGGGGGTAGGTATATATTAAATAATATAGTAGAGTAAATGGGAATGCAATGCAGGTGCAGTGGCATGGGGAGCAGGAGAAGCCATGGTGATTGAGGAAGTGGAAGTCAGTCCCCCGCAACCTTCCGAAATTCGAATCAAAGTTGTCAACACTTCTCTTTGCCGCTCTGATCTCTCGGCCTGGCTCTCCAAAGTATCATCATCATCTTTTTCTCTTTTTTATTTACACTTACACATTTCACTACATGATACTACTACTTAAATAGGCTGGCCTTTTATGCAACTTTATTATTTCCCCTTCTTAGCTTTATTTTTCTTATATGTTGAATTTACAGGCCCAACCTCCGTTATTTCCTCGGATATTTGGCCATGAAGCATCAGGGTAACTACTAACACTCTTTCTTAATAGGCTGGCCTTTTAGACAACCATGTATGTACATGATTTGATGACAGAAAAAGAACCAAATGTTTTGCTCAAGTTATTAGAGGTGTTATTTTGCAGGATTGTCGAGAGTGTGGGACAAGACGTAACTGAATTTGTAGCAGGTGACCATGTTCTGACTTTGTTTATTGGAGAATGCATGACTTGCAAGCAATGCGTTTCTGGTAAAAGCAATATTTGCCAACAACTGGGCTTGGAACGCAAGGGTGTAATGCACAGTGATCAGAAAACTCGCTTCTTTGTTAAAGGAAAGCCTGTTTATCACTATTGTGCTGTTTCTAGTTTCTGCGAGTACACAGTTGTTCACTCTGGGTGTGCTGTCAAAATCACCAAAGATGCTCCTTTAGATAAAGTTTGCCTCCTCAGCTGTGGAACAGCAGCAGGTGAATTTCCATGTTTGTTTCTTAACAATTCTTAGTCATGTCCATGTTTCACCGCTAACAACTTCTTAATTAACGATAACACAACTTCTTTTTCATTCGCTTTCACGTTCTATAATATTTGGCCACTTTGGTAACTTTAAAGGTTGCTTTACTCGATTGTATTCTTAGTCCCACCATTTGGTAGGTTTACTAGGTCAGTAAGCGAAATTGAACAAGTCTCACTAGTTAGTAACCACTAATGACGCAATCCCAATGGTAATATGCTGGTGCATTTGATAAGCTCTTATAACTTTGATGTGGCTACTGAACAAAGTTATCACCTTGTTCTCTTTTTGCATTGCTGTGATGTGCCTAGTGCTTACTGATTGCAAATCATGTGCTTGTTTGCTTTGAAAGTTTGATAATGTTCGTGAAGTTTAGTCTAGCTCAATTTCATGGGATAATTTTCATTGACGATAAATAAGATATGTACATGATCATTAGCCAATATTACGGGTAGAAAGTTGTTACAAACCCAGAGTATTACCTATTATTCCATTTATATTTTGACCAATAACGTTGGTATGATAATTGACTTAGCTCCGTGTTCTAGCGAATCTGCTGATTGCTTCATTGTTTTTCTTCACAGTGCCTGTAAGGAAAGAACTATCGATTCATATGACATCAAAAAATTTATGATTTTAACTGAAACTTACTAAAATGAAGCCATATCAGTCCATCCAGTAAATGTTACATATGGATGCTCTATTTCCTTTTCCTTGCATCAGTGCCACAATTTGAATTACGTTCAAGAAAGTGAAAACCGATATCAACAAGTCTACTTCTCACACATTTTTAAAAGTTCTGTGAAATTCTAACATAGCTGATTTTAGTAATAAGGTTTGCCAAAAGACTGGTGAAAGTTGGATAATGAATATTTAGATCTGCAACCAATAGTCGTGTTCCATCCCTCGAGGTTTCTCTTTCATATACCTTTGAACATGGTGACCATGTCTCATTAGCTAGAATCTCTTTATAGGTTTGGGTGCGGCTTGGAATGTTGCTGATGTTACTAAGGGATCAACAGTTGCCATTTTTGGTTTAGGAACAGTTGGATTATCTGTAAGTACGTTAACCTTTTCCATAAAATTAAATTGGTTTCTTATAAGGTCTGTGAAATCTTTACCTTTGTCTATGTATAAGGTTGCACAAGGTGCCAAAATAAGAGGAGCATCCAGGATAATTGGGGTTGACACCAATCCAGAAAAGAGTGAGAAAGGTAACAAACGATTTATTTTCATGATACAAATGCAAAGTTTCATACTTCTTTCTTATGTCAATAGTGTAACCTTTCTTCGTTGCGTTGCTAGTATAATTGAAATGCTGATATATCTCGACCCTGTTCATTATTGTTGTTAATACGTGTACAGCAAAAGCTTTTGGTGTTACGGATTTCATCAATCCAAATGACATTGACGAGACAGTTCAACAGGTACCATCTTTCTTCACCAATCTTAAAGACTATTTATGATCCGAAAATATATTTTGAGGTACCTATATACCTTTTCATACTTGGTGTGTGCCCTTTTTCCAAAATTCCATCTTTTCATATGCTTTAGCGAGTTGTCATATATATAAAAAATTTCTCATTTTTTTCAGGTTATTAAGCGAATCACTGATGGTGGTGCAGACTATTCTTTTGAATGTATTGGAGACACCGAGATGATAACCACTGCTTTGCAATCTTGTTGTGATGTAAGCAATATTTAATATAGAAAAAGACAAAATAATTGGACATCTAGATACTCATATTATATGCTACTTTGCATCTTTATCACTTGTAGGGTTGGGGTGTGACGGTTACCCTTGGGGTTCCCAAGGCAAAACCAGAAGTAACAGCTCATTATGGATTATTTCTTACTGGGAGAACTCTTAAAGGATCTCTTTTTGGAGGATGGAAACCAAAATCTGATCTTCCAAGGTTGATTGATATGTATTTAAAAGAGGTAAGAGTAACGATACTAACTTCTTTAAACCTGTTAAACCAGATATTGGTTTTTCTGATTAATAGCACACTGAAAGCATGTTTTCTATTTCACCCAATTTTAATAGTAGTTTGCTATGATATGTAGAAGTATGAAAATAGGTTTGTTTTTGTGTAGTTAACCCTTAGAATTTAGCATAAAGTGATTGGAAATTGCAGGCTCATTGGTGTTAAGTTTTCTTAAAGCAACTGTCGGTTATGTACAAATACTTCAGAGTTTAGGTCAATAACTATCCAACTCACACAAGTAATCCTTTTGCACTCTTTGAAGCGGTCAGGGGTATTAAAATTGATTCTCTTTTTCTCAGGATCTTATTATGCCTGGTGTTTTCTCACGACCACCTCCAATCATTGTTATTATTATATATAGGTGGGTCTAAATGGGTGGGGAATAACATTACTAGGTGGGTCTAAATGGGTTGGGTCATGTTGTGATGACCCTGCCATTTCTTGCATTCTCTATTACCTTCATCGTAGTTAAACATTATTAGAAGAATAAATGATAAAGTTATTTAAACCAAACAATTGGAGGTAGTAAACTATGTCATGAGGCCTTTCACAATAAAGTTCACATAAACGGATTGAAAAAATTCCTTATAACTGTTATCCGTGTGCAGTCAGTCTTGAAGCACACACGTTTGGTGTCCTTATTGCCAAAACTGGCAGAGAGAGACTGCATACGAAAATTTTGCCCTCGGTCACCCCAATTTTGATTTATCACTTTGGCATGTTATTGATGTGTTCTTATCTATCGACGTAGAGGGCATTACTTCTATTTTTTGAGGGATTAACCTTCCACTAAAGATAAACTATTGTACTTGCAAAATCCCAAAAGAGAACTGTAGATAGAAATGCAACTGTAACAAAGAACTCATGCATGTGCAGGAAATCAAAATCGACGACCTCATCACCCATAATCTTCCATTCAGAGACATAAATAAAGCATTCGATCTGATGGTCGCTGGGAAGTGCTTGCGCTGTGTCATCCACATGCCAAACGAATGAACGTAAGCACCATATGATTTCCATGTTCTTGATTGAAATCCATTTTTAGAGACTGTTATTTTGTTTAATGATGCTTTTGTTTGAGACCTACAGAAATCTATTGTTCAAGTGTTGTATAATCTATAGTACATTCTTGAAAGATATAAATATAGAAACTTTTCATATCAGAACTGTGGGATTCGGAAGATGATATCATTCGCTTATGTGTTTATTGATGCATTTTCCTGTATAAATTAGCATCAATTTTTGATTAAATATTTAAAGTTCAAAATATATACCTGATACTTCTTGAGTTTGATTAGTAGTGTAATGCAATGATTTGGTAACGAAAGCTCTTATAAAGGTTCTAAGTATCTCAATTGCTAGGTTGCGAAAATGTTTAATAGGTTTGAAAATCCAACGAAAGGGGGCCTTGGAGGGAAATGTTGAAAATAGGTTGAGGGAGGGTTAAAGTTTTTGTTTGTGCAGCATTTGAATAGGTCTGCACTTTGCAGCTATGGAGTTGATGGGTTGAAAGTGTAAATCTTCATATTAAGGATTTAAGGTTTAATATTTAAACGGGTCGGAAATGGGTAATTGTTGGAGATGCTCTAATGTTAACACTAAAAAATTTGGCGGGATGCACCAATTTGTATTATTTTCCTTAACCATCGGAACATCAAGTCGCGTTTGTGTGCAGCTTATAGTCACTGTTTATAAATTTTTCCAAATCAATAAGGTTATGATGAATGCTTATAGTGTATCGCCAAACTCTTGAAGTTTAATATGCTAAATTTATAAAAGGACACCATTAATGTTCTACTGGATTTTTGCAACCAATATATATGTTACACGTGTGTAAATTTATATATGTGTATGATATATGTCCTTTAATAAAGCTTGAGACAGATGGAACTTAACCAAACATATTACATTATTTAGAAAACGAAGGCATAAGTCAATAGTTTTACATGTTGTAGTTGTAGCTAGCTGACCTAACACTAACACTCACTCCTTTACATATATCTGTTTTCTTGTTGGGAAAGTTCAGAGATTTCTTACCCAACTTTTCATTCTTTCACATAGACTATTCAGCAATATTTCTCTTCAAAGCACTCAAATAGTATTATATCGACAAACTATGGGAGACCAGACAACAAAAAGAATCCACCCGGTGGCTGATGGGTACATCAAGATTGCTGTACCGCCACCTCAAGGATCATCAAGTCTTGGCCATCAGCTAAGACCCCCTTTGCAGCCACCTTCACTGCCACGAACGAAAAACAAAAGAGGCTTCACGTGGTGCAAATGTATGTGTTGGTCAATATCCATCTTGATTACTTTGATTATAATTCTTGCAGCTATTGTTGGCATCCTATACCTTGTATTCAAACCAAAGATACCCAACTACTCAGTTGATCGCCTAACGATATCCCAGTTGAGTCTCAATCCTGACTTTTCCCTTTACGCTAGATTCAATGTCCGGATCACGGCTATCAACCCAAACAAGAAAATAGGCATCTTTTACCAAAAAGGAAGTCATTTAAGTGTATGGTACAAGAATACAAACCTATGTCAAGGTTCAATCCCAGTTTTCTACCAGGGCCACCAGAACAAAACCGTGCTAAATGTTGCTCTAGCCGGTCAAAACCAATATGGTCGGACATTGTTAGCAGCTATACAAGAACAACAACAAACGGGTCAGATTCCGTTAGACCTAAAAGTAGATGTTCCCGTGAAGATTGAACTTGGTAAAACTAAGCTAAAGAAGGTGAGGATATTAGGAAAATGCGCGTTGATAGTTGATAGTCTATCGGCGAATAACAAGATTAGCATCAAGGCAACGAGTTGCAAGTTTAGATTGGGATTATAGGACAAATATCACGCACGGCATGCATGCTTGTTTAAAGTTTTCTTCAATTCTTGCCACCATTTATTTCTATTGTTATGAATTACTATTTTGTTGTTTGTTTGTTTTACATTCGTGTTGTTCATTTGATAAAGGTAAAACAAGAGAACAAAGGCATTATACTTTTACATTGTTTGATTCTTTAATCAAATTTTAATTGATTTCGACGGATGGTTTTTAAACAAAATTACCAAAGTCTACACATACCCGATTTAATAACCAAAATACAAATATCTCCGATAAACCAAAATCTACACCGCGCACAAGATAGACTGAGCGCGCGCGTTGTGACACGGTGACGAGCTTTGGTGTTGACACACGTTTCCCTTTACCAAGTATTAAAAAAATGAGACCATGCAGGGGTTTTTTTGGTTATTTACGCCCACACGCATCAGATCGTAGAAAATATTACTCCATCCGTCTCATTTTTATTGTCCACGTTTCGTTTTTAGGATGTCCCAATTTAATTGTCCACTACTAAAAATAGATAAGGAAGTTTAATCAAGTTTATTATATTACCATTGTTTAAAATTATTATTACAAACTTTAAAGAAGACTTTAATTAATTAGTTAAGGGTAAAACTGTCATTCTGTCAAAAAGTAAGAAAGAGAAAGCAGTAATAAATGCACTTTTCTTAAACTGTGTGTTTTTTGTTGGGAGACAATAATTTTGGGACGGAGGGAGTAATAAAAACAAGGAAAAAGATCCTCTCATGTTCATTTGAACATGAGATGTAATGTTGTGCTTTAATTGATTGTACATTTGATTAAAATAATCAAATGTACAATCAATTAAAGCACAACATTACCTCTCATGTTCAAATGAACATGAGAGGATCCTTATCCTAAAAACAACAGTGTATAAGAAACGTGTATTACACGGGGTCCTCAATTTTGATATCTACCTAACTCCAAAGCTTCATCTTCAAATCTTTCAAAAAAATCACCCAAACTTTTACCTTTGAACCACCTAAAAATGACGGTTTTTAGTTTGTAGATCGTACACGTTAGGGGTTTAGTCAACGGAAATCACAAGTAAATGCACTAAACATGTTTAATTAGTTTAAAGGACACAAGTCACCAAAAATTCATGTCGCCTCTCTCCATCTAGATCAAAACATCATCTATCTTTTTTGGATCGAGCAAGATTCAAATAGCCATTCAGATATGTAAACGATTCAGATCCAAATCGTTTGATTATGTAAATGTTCAGATCCGAAACATCCAGGCGTTTTCAAATGATAGGCGTTTTCAATCCTATTTTCGGATCTTGGCTATTCTGTTGTTAAATAACGATGGCAATTGGCACAGGTCACCGATCTAATAATTATTCAGAAAGCAAAAGGAACGATCATCTCGATAATAATCGTCGTCAAGAGCAACGTAACAAAGGTATTCCCAACAAATCCCATCCTAATTTTCGTGAGGAACATAAGTCGTTTTCATCAATCTTTGTTTCTAATATCCCATGGAATGCGTCGGTCCAAGATCTTTGGGATATTTGTAACAAATGGGGTGTGGTGATCGATGTTTACATAGCTGCAAAGAGATCCAAATCGGGTCATCGATTTGGTTTTGTACGTTTTATAAACGTTAATGATATCAATCAGTTAGTTTCCAATCTAAGAACGGCATGGATGGGTGGTTTTCATTTATTTGCCGATGTGGCGAAGTATGGTCGAACTTATAATAGACCTGTGGAACGTTCTGGGGACGGCAAACCCAGTGTAGGTTCGAACTCTCAATCTGTTAGTATCAACGAAAATGTTTTTCAGTCTTTTAACTCGTATGCTAAAGCGGTCCTGGGCAACAAATCAGTGGACATGTCGGGCAAATACGGTACAAGTAATGCTGGAGCAGAATCTGTGGGGGTGTCGGATTGTAACAAGGTATATAAGGAAGCGGGTAATGAAGCGGTGATGTCTATCTCGGTAGACGATTGTATTGATTTGGATGGTATGGAGCGTAGTATTCTTGCTAAAGTTAAAGATTTAAGTGTCATTTCAGAGCTTCTAAAACATATGTCTTCTGAGGGATTCGATGATGTTGGTCTTAGATATGTTGGGGGACGTTGGGTTTGGTTGGAATTCGACTCTATGGATCAAGTGGAAAGCGTCAAGACTTCAAAGGCGTTAAAAGAGATATTTTTGGAGTTCAAAGATGTTTCTCACGATTTTATTCCAGATGAAAGATGTGTTTGGATAGACCTGGTGGGTCTGCCATTGGCATCATGGGCTCCAGAGGTTTATAAGAAGTTGGGTGGTCGGTGGGGAAGCAGCGTGTTTACGGATATGGTAAGTGATGGACCAATGTCTCATGGGAAGGTTTGTGTCCTTACAGAGTCTTTACATCGTGTGATAGAGTCCTTTATAGTTTCATATCGTAATCGGACTTATCGTATTATCGCTACTGAGTTTGCATATTGGGCGCCCAATATTGAATCGATGGAGGTCAATTCCGAGTCTAATCCTCTGGAAAGGAAGGATGCAGAGGGTCCTAGTTTGGATGAAAGTTTGGAAAATGAGGAGCATTTGGATGTCGATAGTTGTGATTCAGATTCCCCTAAGAATGTTAACAATGATTCGGTGTCGCCTTCTAGTCGGGTTTTGCGAGAGGAGGATGTTCGTGGGGTGGAAAGTGATCTTGTGGACTCCTTTGAAGAAGGCGAGATTCGTGATGATTCGGTCTTGTATAATGATGGGTGTATTAAGGATTGCATGGAAAAGAATTTGGAAGATGATGCTGGTGAGATTCTTGGAGTTCATTCTCAGGGTGATTGTGGTAATGTTACCACTGATGATAATGAGGATGTTACGCCAGTTATTGCTCCTGAAAAAGACTCCATCATTGCGCCTCCATCTACACCCCCGGGTAATGATTTAAATATTGCTGTTGAGTCTGGTTCTTCGTGGATTGATTATATTGATCCTCTAACTAGTGACGAGATAGATTCTGATAAACGATGGAGCTATAGAGACCCTAGTGGAAATATACACGGGTTGTTCTCTCTCGCGCAACTACGTTCGTGGAAAGATTATTTTTCTAGCGATCTTCAGATTTGGAGTTATTATGGCAACGTTAAAGAAGCTATTCTTCTTCATAATGCCTTATCGAGACAAACAAAGGATGCCGGTTAGATCGCTTTTTGGTATGATGCCTCGGGTGTTCGGTTTCGTTCATGGGAGTTAATTCTGTTGGCGCCATGGTTGTTTTGCGAGTTCGTTTCGTTAGTGTTTTTATGTTCCTTTTCGTTCTTTGTTTATTGGATCGTTTTTGCGTGTATATCGTCTGCTAGTTTCTTTCTAGCTCTTTTTTAATAAAATTTCAGTTGCCGTTCAAAAAAAAAAAGTCAACGGAAATCACGTATTGTTTATAAACGGGCTAGTTGGACTCTTGGTTTGGTCCCGATCTGAAAATCGCGTGTTTTTGTTGGAGGGTTTTGGTCCCATCTTGCGCGCATCTCGATGTGATCCTCATATTTTTGTGGGGTTTTTAGTTTGTTTCAAATTTTGTGGACAACTTGGGGTTAGTCTTTTGATTTTGTTGGTTTATCTTGCACCAGTTGTTATTTTAGTTCTTTAAGTGTTACGATCTTATTTTGTTAAAATGGTGAATAATCGACCTTTATTTATTTTTTAATTGCTTGTTTACGTTTCTAATTTTTTTTGAATTTGTATGTTAGTGCTATAGTTATTGAATCATGTTTATATTTGTAGATTTACAAGTTGGGTTACCCGCGCTACGCTGCGGGATGGTTGGCGGGCGGTTGTTTTGATTAGTTGTTTGCATTGTCGTCGTTTCAGTTGTTGTTTGTGAAAGACAGTAAACAATGGCGTTTTTCACAGGTTGTAGTCACTGGTATTATATCATCAAAATGGACAACATGTATTTATGGCTAACCAACTGTTAGTTACGATAATAGGCAGACGTTTAGAGTGCACTTCAGCGTTATTACAGTTATATTAAGAGTGTACAGTTACATAAACTACATAAACAAAAGGGTTTAGCTGGGCATGATGTTTTCACAAAATTTGGTTTCCATCTTAGTTAGCTTTAGTTTTTTTCATCACGTAGGATTCTGCAAAGAAAAGAAAAAAATAAAAAAATACAATGAATAAAAAGAGATTTGGACGCATGATATCTTTTAGATAAAGTATATAAATTACCGTCAACCTAGTTTATTTTTAGTTTAAAATACTACTATGTAACATTTTTTCTTTTTATTAAATACGAGTTAATGTTAATATTTTATCAATTTTTATGAATAGTAGAAATGGTTCATGATTGTTATATACAAGTTGGGTTACTCGCGCTACGCTGTGGGATGGTTGGCGGGCGGTTTTTATGGTTAGTTGTTTGCATTGTCGTTGTTTCAGTTGTTGTTTGTGAAAGACAGTAAACAATGGCGTTTTTCACAGGTTGTAGTCACTGGTATTATATTATCAAAATGGACAACACGTATTTATGGTTCGCCAACTGTTAGTTACGATAAGAGGCAGACGTTTAGAGTGCACTTCAGCGTTATTACAGTTATATTAAGAGTGTACAGTTACATAAACTACATAAACAAAAGGGTTTAGCTGGGCATGATGTTTCCACAAAATTTAGTTTCCATCTTAGTTAGCTTTAGTTTTTTTCATCAGGTAGGATTCTGCAAAGAAAAGAAAAAAAGAGCAAAAGTTAAATCAATGGTAGTAAATGTATGGGTATGTGTTTGCGTGTGAATTTTTTTGGTTGTTAAGATAGTAGTCAAGAAATGCTAACCTTTTAGTCTCCTTTTTGTTTCTTTGGGGTGTCTGGACCTTTTTGCTAATTTTTTGTGGCTTGTGTTGTCTTTTTCTTTATCTTTTGTACGCTCTGTGATTATAGCATGGCTTGGAGGCGTTGTTTCTGATATTGAGAGAAATATGTGAGTGGTTTTAGAAGGAGTTATTTATATTTTGTATGTATGAGAATCAGTTACTGCTGATAGTGTTCTTGTTTTTTAAGAAAAGCGTGTTTATAATTTTTTTTCATGCTAAAATAGCTGCCAGAATTGGATGGTACCTTTGTTTTGTTGTTCTGCGATGAGTTGGTCTTTTTCTTTTTCAGTTGTGGCTGGGTGTTGCGTGAGCTGTGTGGTTGTAGTAGACGCCGGTGAAGATGTTCCTGTTTTTCAAGAGAGTTAGAGTGCAGTGTGATGATCGTGTGTTTATATGCTTGATGGTAGAGCAATGATTGCAAGCGATCTGTTTTACCTGTTTGTATCTCCTGTGGATCATCACTTGTGATGTTGTCTTGTTTTTTGACGTTGAAAACATCATCGAGAGTTAAATCTGTGATGTTTCCTACCGTATTTAAGCGGGCTTGAAATATAGCACTTGTTCCCTGTGTTTTTAAGATTTCGGTTGGAATCTTTTTAGGGTCAGCTGGGGCGTATTTTGCTACCAGCTCTGCACATGAATGTCCTGTAATCTTGTCTGCTGCTGGAGTGAAAAAAGTCAAGGGTTCCGTTGCAGTGTTGTCTGTGATGTATCCCTTGAATTTGTATCTGCATGTTTAGGAAATAAAAAAGTGTGTCATAGTTTGTTTAAGGAGTTTTAATTATCATACTTGTTAGGATTGGGAGAATGTACCTGAAGAAGGGTCTTGGTTGGGGGCCATGGTCCAAGCAAATGTAACTTTCTCCTTGAGTTACTGCTACTTTACTGCAGTTGTGACATGAGATATAATACCAATCTCTGTTGGTGTTTATGTCCAGAATGGTTGCTTCAATTGTAAACCTTGTGGCATGTGAATGCATGCGTAAACTAGATTGGTTTGTACACTTTATTTGGTGAATATAATATGGTTTGAAGAAGTTACCTTGTAGCTGTGTAGGTTTTGTTCCATAATCATTCTTAATGAAAACATGTTTCTCATTTTTTCCTGTTATACGTCTTTATGTGGGAATTTGCAGATTATGAGTAGGGGATTGTGTTGGTGTTTGGCTTTGTACCTGCATAGGAAATGTGGTTAATGTTTTGGAATGTGAACATGTATTGATATAGTAGTGGTAAATTTGATTGTTTACAGATCGCGTGATTCTTCAGCCTCTGGTATCTTTGGATTCAAGTAATAGTATGTTGCTGAAGTTGCTGTGAGTTGAAAATCTGCAGGAATGAATATGTCGTTATATTTAGTGTTGTGAGTCTATAAATTTTGTATTTTCTGTCGTTTAGAGTATTAATTCATTACCTCTGTATTTATTAACACGACATGAACTGACTGCTATGATGATTGGTTGTTCCATCTTTTGAAGGTCAGCTTGTTCAAAATGTCTTGCCATTTCATCCCATAGTGTCAACTCGACAATGTTCCCACTATTAGATTTGACGATTTGTTAACACAGAGATTTTAATATGTTTGTTAAAAGTTTATTTTTGCAACTTACTTAAGATTCTCGATATCAATTTTTCTGAACACACTTTGTTTTCGGTTGGGGTCACCGAAGTCGCTGAGACCGCTGACTGATGTTATACATCCTATATAGTCTGTTAAAAAAAGATGTTAGATATGTTATTATACGCAGCTATATATATACTTGGGTTGTTAGCTACTTTGAGTGGCTTTAGCTTCAGCTTACGGTAAGTGTTATAATAAGCTGTTTATGTAGAAGTTGTGTAAATTGTTGAATGTAAGACGTGTTTTAAATATGTGTTTGGTACGTTGTTTTGTGATGTATGATCTTTTTTGAAAAGTCATTGTGTTTTACTATTACTGGCTTTTATTCTGAAGCTACACTTTTTACAACAAAGTGTTATGCAAAAGGTAAAAAGAAAATGGTACCTGTTAGAACCGGATACTGTGGTTTCGAGTTGCTGTCAACTTTTGGCAGTTTTGATTCCAGTTGATTGTATGCGGTGAATCGAAAATAGTGATGTGGAAATGTTGTCGCCGGTATTGTGTCAAAAGATGTGTATTTACCAAATCGTAGGCTAACTGGGTTTTCAAGAGTCTGTTGATAGCGACTGGTAGCCTCACAGATGAAATTAGATATTCTATAAGCGTGGCCCATTTGTAGTTTTGAATTGAAGTAGTCGACGTCTTTCAGATTCATGTTGGCCTGTATGGCATTGCCCTGTATATAAATGTTTACTATCATGCATATGTACCATATGTAAATAACATTTGTAAATAAATTATATGTATGCGTACCTCTTGGTCAAGCAAAATACAGCAAAATGCATATGGAGTCATTTCCGGTGGAGATTTTGCAACCCATTTTCTATAAACTTTTGCTTCTAGTATCTTGTTTGCCGAGTTTGGAGTAAGTTGAGCAATTGAAGCTTCTTCCATTTAAATAGTTGACCTAAACAAAAGAAATTATAAATTTGCTTACACTATAAACTATATAGTGGAAAAACTTTTGCAACGAAAGCGGTACTCATATAGGATAATGAACATTAACAATAACAAAGGAATGTAAATTTTTTATTTTACGACACTTTTTTAAATGTAGCTGCAAAAAACAAAAAAAGAGAAAAATGTTCATAAAAATTTATTGACATGGCGGTATGCCATGGATTTTTTGTAAAAAATCTTTATATACTATGTTTTTTGTAGTATTTAGGGACTGGTTTTCCTCAGGTTCAATCAAAATTTTTAAGCCATGGGGGGTTGTGGCTCTTGATAATGCAACATATAGTTGACCATGACCGAAAGTGGACTGAGGAAGGTAAACACCAATCTTGTTTAGAGACTGTCCTTGGCTTTTGTTGATTGTCATTGCATAGCACATCTTTATAGTGAAACTTGTCTTCGTTTTAAATGAGAAATGAAGATTTGGGGATCTTGTGTGTTAGGTGAAATTCGGTGTATCAAACACTTTCACTCCGATTCTTGTTCCGTGAGATCTGTACTTCAATTAGCTTTTCATCAATGTGGTTACAATCATTCTTGTTCCATTACATAACCCGCCTGTGAGATTTACGTTTCTTAGCAGCATCACTGGTGCGCCAACTTTAAGCTTGAGTTCATGTGGAGGAAATCCTGGTAAGTTAAGGGTGTTTAAATGTTCGACTGGGTATAGCATCTCCGTTTCTGCTCCATCATTTTCAGTTGCTGTCGCTTCGTCATTGCTTATATACGTTGTGCTTTCACCAGATACCATGTCAAGAACTTTTGAGTTTATGATATCTGCAGTTTCGTTCTTAGGACATACTATTGCTTTCTGTTGGAGAGTTGTTGCAGATGGCGTATGAAGAGTAGTTTGATTATAAATGAAATCAATCAGATTTGATAAACCTTCTTCATCAGGTGGTATACAATATTGTGGAGGAATATCGATCCATGATGCATTTTCAGGATCTTTTTCATCAGGTTCACCAATTTTCCCGTCGCCAATATCAAGCAGCCATGAAGCAAAGGAGTTTATTAAACTCCGTTCTTCCAGACTAATGTCTGGTCTTGCAAGTCTCATGTTTTCTTTTAAGCTAAAGACTTTAAAAGACGACCACAGTTCAGATTCAGAAATGCAGGATGATATCACTTCCATCTTTGAAGCTCCTTTCTTCACGGGCAGTGTTTGGCGGAAGTCTCCACCTAACACAATTGACTTACCTCCGAACAAAGAAAACGGTGCATTTAGAATGTCTTTGAGAGTTCTGTCAAGCGCTTCAAAACATCTTCGGTCATTCATAGGGGCTTCGTCCCAGATTATGAGATCGGTGTCAATTAACAACTTTCCAAGCTGAGTGTTCTTGGTAATTCTACATAAAGATTCCTCAGTTAATTCAAGGGGAAGTTTAAATCTGGAATGTGCTGTGCGTCCTGATGGTAAAAGTAATGAAGCAATACCTGAAGATGCAACCGCTAGAACGATTTTTCCTTCTGACCGCAGAGCACTAATAAGGGTCTTCCAAAGGAATGTTTTTCCAGTTCCGCCATGACCGTACACAAATAAAAGTTCTTGCCGATTATTTGCGCTAGCATCTGTGATGAGATCATATATTATCCTTTGTTCGTTGTTTAGTTTTGGAACAGATTCATTCTTCTCATGCATTAAAGCGACTCGATTGTAATTCCTCTCTTCCATAAGCAACCTATTATTTAGCTGGGCTAGCAAGTCTTGAGGAGGTAATGGAAGACCAAAATTTTGTAACGACTTCCCGCAGTTGCTCAGAATGATCTCTATTTCATACAGTATGTAACCTTGCTTTGCATTGTCGTCAAGATGGTAGTTGGGAATTTGCACTGTATCTGACACTCTTTCAGGTATGTCGTGACCCATTTCTTTCCAAAACTTTGTCCAAAGTTTACGTGGGTCTGCAACGTCACAATGAAGAAGTATGTGACAGAAAAGAGACCTCAGCTCCGGTGACGTTGCACTGACACATGCTTCTTCAAGTGCAATCTCCCATTCTCTGTCATCACCTAGAAGACCCATTGCTTCGCATGCAGCTCTGTAAGTTGGGTATAAAACATGTCCAATGGTTTGAACCTCCTGAAAATCTCTGCAACCCTTTTGATGGCATAGCAACATTCGTAAGAAAAACAATTCTCCTGAAGTTGGATGCACATAGGCTAAACGTCCAATCGATGATCTGCAGTTTCGTCGTGGTGACCAAGTCTTGCTATCACCATACCACACAAACTCTGATGGAAAGTCTAAGTATGTTAGATGTCTGCCATTTTGATTAGATGCGTTATATGCAAACCACTCAGTTAATGTTGTATTCTTCTTTCCAGGTAAGTTAACAACCGATTCTATTCTATCTCTATCTCTGAAGGTTAAGCGTTGCATATCCTCCAAATGAACTGCTAAGATTTGTACTGCTGGTTCTCTATGATGAATATTAAATTTGAAAATCCTCCAATATGCTTCATGAGCGCAGATGAAACGACCTTCTACATAATTTTGAATTTCATCTACCACTTGTTGAGAAGGTTCTGTTTCAACTGACGAATTTCCAATAGGTCTACATACGCGGGAAAATACTCTGTCTGTGCCCTTAGATATGTACTTAAATAAGTATTTTATTAGCATACTCCACCCGCAATATTCAACATTGATATGAGCTTCAAATGCTAGAAGTAAGTTGCGATTATAAGGAACTACATACCTGTTATCCAATTTAAACTGATGTCTTGTGGTAGATACATTTGCGTCTCTTCTTTGATAATGTACATGCCCGTTGTCATCGAAATATGTTTTGGGATTGTATTTTTTGGGAAAATTCTTGCTACACTTGCTAGCCTTCATACAGGAAGCCTTTAAATTGGCAGCTCCACATGGGCCGTGCATCATCAGCTCAGAGACAACTCTATATCCATCTGGATCTATAGTTGGATCTGGTAATTCAGCAGAAATGAATTGGTCAACTTGTTCTGGCATTCGTATTTTGCTTGCTGAATCCACCCAGAGCAAGGTATGGCAATGTGGCAACCCTCGTTTTTGAAACTCAACTGTATAGAGAACTGATAAAAAAAATAATAATAATAATAATAAAAAGAATAAAAAAAAGACTATGAATGAATTATCGCCAGCCATGAATTAAATTTAGATTTGAAAAAAAATGTATAATAGCATACCTCCTGTTACGTTTCCAAATGTTCGTTCTTCTTTGAGAAAAGTAATGAAAGACTGAAGCTTTTGTTCAAAAATTCGGCAGACGACATCTGCCCTGTCAGCGGGTGTAAGCTCTGGATATTGAGCCATGAATCTTTTAATCTCTGGCCAATTTACATTACATGTAAATGTAATGAAAAATTGTGGGTTCCCGAGCTTGCGGCAGATAGCTAAAGCATCCAAATAATGAGCATACATATATCTTGGACCTCCTGTAAATGACATAGGAAGTATTATTCTTCCCCCAACTTCATAACCATCTCGCTCTCCTCGTGAGATCGCATCATATAATCCGGATAAGTAGTCACTTCTAATGTCATTTTGTTTTTTTCTTATAAAATCTAGCCGGTTTTGTTCGACAGCACAGAAGACACTAACAACGTACTGCTGAAATAATCTTCCTCCCCTAAAGATCAGGTCATATTCAGAAAGCCGAAAGTGCAACTGGTATCTATAATACGCAAGCATCATGACTCTTTTGGCTTTTCCGCTGTCGTCGGCTGATCTACGTTTTAGTTCCGTGTGATAGCCCGACTGCCCATGTATGAAAAGAAGAGGAAACTGAAGTGACATATATGACACGTGTAACTCGTTTACTCTCTGTAGTGGGCCGTCTTTATACTCTATAATCACATCAAAGTCAGTTTTACTTTTAATGCCACTTTCAAACCCCATTTCCCCAAGAGTGTTTGATGTAGGAAGTTCATAACCTAGAGCACCTTCAGCATTGTAAAGCCTAATCTTGAATTCTAAGATGTCCATCTCTTTGCATTTATCTCTTGCTGTTCTAAATAGCTGTACCAGCTCATTATGGGCGTCTAGAAAATGAATAAGACCTTCAACTATTTGTGGATCTAAACGACTATCATCCACCCTTCCAAAATGGCTCATCCTATTCGCCACTTCATTTTCAGAGTCATAAATATATAGTTGTAGAAATTTTGGAGTCTCTCCTACAGTTGGACATAACGAACCTATCTAATGATAAACTTGGCCAGACACTTTAAAAACATATGGGCCTTTTCTAGCGTTTATCGACTCGTCAATCTTGGCTCCGAACGAAGTCATCACAAACATCTGATTATACGCCTGAATATTTTCCATAAAATGCTTGTTTTGAAATAGCTGCTTGATATACTCTGGTGGTTCAGGTGGTTGCTGCATGTAAATCCTCCCGTCACTACAACACAGATGATACTCAACTCTTTAACCATGCGAACGCCCCTTTAGTCTTTCACCATACCAAAAAGAAGTGCCACAATAACGACAACGTTGGGTGCAGTCGCCTAAATTAACATAAGTATATGATCGGTCTGGAAAAAAAGAGAGCCCATAAACATGTGAGTAACACATACCAAATGTTTGATACTGTTAACAAACTAACACTGTGAAATAGAAGCATACCTACAGTTGTTGCAGAACTACAGGCCTCTGCATGGGTTTGTCGATTGATTCGTTGTGATTCACCTAAATGTCTGCCAGACATATTGTTATTTCTCGACGGAAACCGTCAAGTTAGTTTTGAAGTACTTACTTCAGCTGTTGTTAACATAAGCTGCGAGTTTGCGGCAGTTCTTTTCTGAGGATTTAAAACAGAAGGCGCAACATGATCCAAAGCTGCAAAAGAAGACAATAAAATAATTGATTCAATAAACATGGAACTACAGTAACTACTCTACAACCATGAAACTCAACTACAGACTCATATTCAAATAGAAGGTTACCTATATTCGAATCGGTCGCATGAAGGGTTATGTCCTTCTGTAACAGTTTGGAGCCATGAGTTACTGACAACTGTAATGGAGAAACAGGTGCAATCCGTGGCGAATGAATAATTCGGCGTTTACCAACATTTGCCAAACAAAGAGAAGAATAAGATCTGAAAGGATCGGCAGTGGCATATGTATAAAGCTTTTGTTTTTGTGCGTTGTTATGAATCAATGTGGCAACTGATATAGGATCTGACGAACATGAAAATATTAAAAGTCAGTGAATTTAATTATAAAATCAAGAAAATATATAGCAAAAGTAAAAAACAAATGTTTGATAATACCTGTAAATGTTCTAGTGCTCACGTGGCGTGAAGTTCCACCACAACATTGAGAATACTTCTTAAACACATCTAGGTATAGCTCAGTGCCTTGAGCCCGAGAAATTACTAAAAGGGAATGCAGTCAGTAAAAATGAAACACGGGAACCAATAAACAAAAAACTACAGCACATGCCGAAAGTACCTCTGAAAGCTGTGATGGAATCCTAGCGTAAAGTCCCTCCATAAAAGGTATTACATATCCCAAAAACGTCCAAATATAGTTGAGTATTCCGATCATGGGAACTCGGCGAAGAAGAAGCCAAGAAAGAAAACACCCCTGCAACAACAGATAATGAACAAATCAGTTACATAAACAACATTCAAATAACAACGGTAGAAAAAACATAGAATACTCACCTTGAAGAGCAGACGTGCCACCGTACACATCTGAACCGACTCCAACACCAACGAATGTAGAGGTACAACCATTCGATGCATTATCAAAAGGCTCACGCATACCAGGATTCTGTGGCTTATAAAAATTATATAACGTTTGTTTTCCCCAGTTACTAAAATCACTACTTATAACTGTGTGTGATTCTTTTCCCTTCATATTTGAAAAAAGACACAGAACAGCAAGCGGCTAACAACATCTTAAAAGACAAAGAGTTTTGAAACAACAAAATATACGACAACATTCGTTATGAGACACAGTTGCATCCAAAGACCAGAACACAGTTAGAAACCATTCTAGAAAGAATAAGCGCAAACTACAAACATGGAACAACAGCCTAGAGAAGTCATTTAAATGACCAAAACGTGTTTAAAATTAAACTTAGACATTCATCTGGATTAAAAAAAACCTTTTAGCATACCAATTCAGACAATGGAAAGCAATCATATGAAAACAAACTTACAGAATCTATAAAGCATTCACCAACCTAATGAAAGAAACAAATAGAAATCATCTTAAACAAAACTTAAATTACCACATAACGAACCCAGGTATACACTTAGATGAGACACTGATAACACGTACTCAAGATACAATGCTAGAAATAACTGGAATGAATTTATGAAGAAGATCCGTTTGAATAGTCAAACCCGAAAGAATATATAATTTAATGACCACCGACAAAGAAAAAGAGAAAGAGAGGAATTAAATGTGGTATATTCGGGCCGAGTTTCTTTGGTAATTAATTAAAGGGTCGGACTCCCCAGTAAATGTAATGTTTAAAAATGATGTAAAGCTTATTGTCCGTAGCCAAATGTCATATATACATTCCATTCATGATCTATTATATGGTATTGAAAATCGTGCAAGTACTAGACTTTGTCAATTGTTTAATTGTAGTTGTTTTAATAATTGGTTGAATGTCCCTGAAATAACTACGGGCAATGTTTAATTCATGGAATGCTCCTTAGGCAACTATGGGTAGAAAATGACACATAAACTGAAGCTGACAAATTTTGATATAATGTTTTTTTTAACGGCGGATTTATTAAAAACTAGCAAGAAGCTAGAAAAGAATTACAAGCAAAAGGTACAAGGATTTTTCATCCAAGTAACCCAATTTAGTTTAAAATTACGACGGTTAAAACACTAACTAAAAAAAATTGAACCAAGTCATCAAAAAGAAGCTCCTTACGCGGATTCGTAGCACCAAAAAACAAATAATTCCTGAAGTGCCAAATTAACCACCACTTCATATAACAAACACCTTCCAAGATCTCTTTCAGCCCCGTAGAAATCCGAGAGGAATTAAGCCATAGAAGCTAATCATCATAAGAGGCTAAATCAATATCCTCGAGCTCCCACCAATGCATATGTTTCCTCCATACATGATGAGCCATTGGACATGAAAAGAAGATATGGGAACCGGATTTGACAAAGGCATGACAAAGAGGGCAAACAATAGTCGAAATATCAATACCTTTAAGGGAAAGATTCAACCGAGTAGGCAGCTTATCCAAACGAACTCTCCAAGCAAACACATTAATCTTAATGGACATGACTTTAACCCACCTTGTGGCGACTTCCTCATTTGGAAGAATCGAATCATCAATAAGCTGACGAACATATTTAACAAAAAAACTCATCAATAGCTTCTAACGACCAGACCCAACAGTCGGGGATATTTGTCAATATTAGACCATCCATGCGGGATAAAAGAAAACCGAGTTGTTCTTCCTTAGCACTATCTCTAAGAGGTCGACGAAAAGTATCAACCATGGAAGCATTATTAATTTTTTCAACAATTGTTATTTGTTTGTAGTTGTCCAAAGCATAAAGTCTCAGGAATTTATGCTTTAACGCCAAATCATCTAACCAAGGATCCTCCCAAAACAAGATGTTTAGCCTGTTGCCCACCTTTTTGCGAATTAAATGTAAAAGATTAATGCCTTTTGTGCGAAGAACAGTAACCTCACAAATAATATCTAACCAAGAAGAGCGTTTAGACAAAGAACTTGGGGAATTAAGAGAACCGTCTTCACCATAAATAGCTTTTTGATATAATATTGATAAATACTTTTGCTGGTATGTTGTAGTTTAGTTGATTGCTTGGGGTTGGAGTTGGTGTGGCAACAAAATTGGTATCAATTTGTGTTTTGGTGTGTAAGACAACGGCGTTTAAAGTTGATTTTTTTGTTAATTTGTATTTGCAGGTTTGAAATGGTTTTGTCGATTGGTCTAGGTTTGTTTTGGTATGTGAAAGATATCTAATAGCATACAAGGTTAGCGAAAGAGAGGTGGTTTTAGAGAGAGAGTTGTTGGATGAACACTTTAGAGAGAGAAAGTAAACATAGAAAGAAAATGCATTAAGTGTGTGAAACAAAATGAATAACCAACCACCCTCTCCAAGGCATGGAGAGGGTATTTATACTACCTTATTGGCCGGCCATGGAGAGCTTGTGGGCTTTCCATGGGCCTTTTGGCCCAATTAGATTACTAACATTACATTTAACTAACTACGAGCTTTAACTAACTATTATTGGAAGTGACCGAGACTTTTTGTATTCCTAACAATCTCCCCCTAAGAAAGGTCACTCCAATTTACAAAAACTTAATCCTAGCATACTATGTTTTGACTTTAGTCTTGAGCTCGTAGTCTTTAACTTTAAGCATTAACTTGTGAATTGATGTAGTGATCATTGACTTTAGGCTTTGACTTGTATCTTTGAATTGACATGAATGCGACTATGTGATCTTGAGCATCTTGAGATCATCAACCAAGCATAATCTCTTTTCGCCATCTTGTGAACTTGTGACTTTTGGACCGACATGCTCATACTGTTGTTGTTTCTTGGTCTTGAAAGCTTGAATAAGACATCTTTTTTGAAATTCTTTAACTATAACACTTCGTCACTTCGAGAAAGATGTTCGGTATCAGAGTGACGAAAACTTCTTTGAACTTCTTTGACTTTAATACTTCGTCACTTCAAGAAAGACGTACGGTATCAGAGTAGCGGAAGTCTTGAAACATGTACTTGAGCTTTCATGATGTCTTTATATTTGTCGGTTGAGTATGAGCATGTGATTATGAATCTTTGAGACAACTGGAATCAGGTACCTTCACCTCCATCTTTAAGTATCCTGCATTAAAACAGTTAGCAATAAAGCGGGGGGAAGAATATGGCTTTTTCATTCGCCCGTGTTTGGTTGGAGTAAACTTTGAATCCATGAGGATCGACCTGTGATCAGGTAGATTCAATTTAAAAACAATCTCCTTGACAGGATTTCCAGCTGAAGTATCGAATCTTTCTAACACATATGTATTAGATTCATCAAACTCAGCATGTTCTCATTACCGAAACGTCTCAAAGCAGACAACACGATAAGAGTGAACCAACGAGTTAATATCTGGTCGATTGAAATAAAAATTGATTTGAAAATCAATCGACGTGTCACTTGCTAAAGTGTTTTTGTGACACATCAAGAGTGTTAATTATTTTAAAAATTCATCATCAATCGTCAATTCATTTACTGGAACAAGTTTGATTCATTTTAGAATCGCACCATCGTTTCTTTCCAGTTATCACAAGTTTGATTCTTATAGAATCGCACAAGAAACCTACCAAGAGCTTGTTTGATGTTGGTTCAAGCAGGATTTCCATCGTCATTGTGAATACTTTAGTATCACTCTGATGTTCTGGCAAAATTACAAGGATAATGTGTAGGACTCTTTATGTATATCTCGTTATTCACATTGTGTGAGATAACAAGCATAATTTTGACAATTATCCTAATGAGATTTATGGATGATCTCTTTTGGCTCTAGACTCAATAGTGCACTTTGGTTTTTATGATCGTAGGCTGGAGCAGACTGCCACCTTTTCAATACCAACTAACTCGGAGTGAGAAAGTTGATAGAAATGCGTGTAATCTCTGTGAGAAATAAAACAGAAATCTTTTGAGAGATTCTGAGTGGCTAGGTAGGGTTGTGGATTGCATCACTGGGTCCATGATGTCAGTCTTCAATGTCAGCAATCATCTTTGTGATTCTTGACAGGAGATGTATTGACCCGGTTTCTGCCTAATTGTAAGGAGGGCTTCTTTCTTTTCACCTTTTATCTTAACTTTTCTTTTTAATTCTTCAACCCCTTCAGCGCTTACCGAGACTTCATAACTAGTACCTTGTTGGGTTTGTTCCAGTACTAGCTCCATCTTTGTCGGCACTTTTCCCTTATTCTTACTTTTACTCCTTTTTTCATACCTAAGGACTACTACACTATCTAGTGGAATATCACTGGGTAGATCCCTCCGGTTCTGGCTGGATCATGGGAATGGGTACCTAAACTTAACCGCCTTATAACTCCAATACATTAAATTAAATGATCGGTCCTTTCTACATTTCAGCCAACACGTAACCATTTGCTCCCCCTTCATATGTGTATCGATTAATCGAAAGAGTTTAACACATATATGGGATAGCGTACACTAGAGATCTTAAAATTCACATCTTTTGCCATATATTTTAATCACATTTTAGTCGGCACTTTTCCCTTATTCTCACTTTTACTCCTTTTTTCATACCTAAGGACTACTACACTATCTAGTGGAATATCCTTGGGTAGATCCATCCTGTTCTGGCTGGATCATGGGAATGAGTACCTAATCTTAACCATCTTATAACTCCAATACATTAAATTAAATGGTCGATCTTTGGTACTTCCACATTTCAGCCAACACGTAACTATTTGCTCCCCCTTCATATGTGCATCGATTAATCAAAAAAGTTTAGCACATATATGGGATAGCGTACACTAGAGATCTTAAAATTCACATCTTTAGCCATATATTTTAATCACATTTTCTCCTCTTATCAAAAATATTAAATCTCTTGATATTTTGGATATCAGTTGATTCAAATATAACTGCTTTTGGGGAAAAAAGGTCCAATTATTAACAAGCCGTATTAGGAACATTTAATGCTCCCCCTCAAATTATGAGAGAATTATATGGTGTTTGAGTATGTTAATTTGAAATTTTTTGAATTTACTAAGAAATTCTTGAAAATTCATACTCAAACACTATATATGCCTAATTTTTAAGTCTACACTACACATTTATATATTCACAAGATTATTATGTACGAGGTTTGACCTGAATGATGAGAACATATGATAGAATCATATGGTTCTTTGTAGCAGTCGTAGGTCTTCCCCATAGTCTCTCTTAAGAAGTTGTCTTAGCTTTCCTCTAAATCAGCAATCCTTTTTTGAGTAGATTCAAAACTTTCTTGCAAGCCGCCTCAATCAGTCTTGATGTAAAAAAGCCCAAATATTTGAAGTACATAATTAATTCAAAACCGTAACACCAAAGTCAATTAAGTCTCGGATGTCCGTATTTCTCCTTACACGATAGTGATGATATAAATTGAAACACCAAAGTCAACTAAGTCCCGGATGTCACAATTATTCCCTCTAAGTAGTCGAAATGATAACACCTAAGTCAACTAAGTCCCAAATGTACTCATTTCTTTCTGAAGAATACTGACTAACTTAAGGAATCATCATACTTATCAAACCTATGCGTACCTCTTTTGTCAACTAATTCTACTCCCTTTTAAAAATAAGCTTAGTGATTAACCGTTAAAGGAAGCATTTCTTGAATTAGTAACCATTCTTCTCACGTTAGAATAAATCTTCTGACAACACTTCCCCTAGTATCTTAAATGATGTATACTTGAAATAACAAGATATCTCTTCCCTCATGTAGTTGAAATAGTGCACCCGAAAGTAACAAGTTAAACACTGATTTTCTCTGCGGTTATGACATTTGTCTTTCTGGAATGACCTAAAATGATAATAGGGTATGAATTCTATCACGTGTACTCATTATATTTCTTGTATATCTATTCCTTCCCCCTTGCTGGTTTCGATACCTCGAAATCAGCAAAACATAGTATGCAAATATACTAGAGATCGTGTTCGAAGAATTGATAAGCTTAAATCTATTCCGTGAGAATCAACTAAGTCTTAAATTGCAAATAAGTCCCTAAAGTTTGAAATAAATGACATCTAAAGCTGTTATAGTTAATATAAATTAACTCCCCTTGAAATTGTGATCCGTCATTATCAAAAACTTTATCCATTTATTCCGTGAATTATTTTGAAAGACCGTTTAAAAGATTATTTGATGACACATTCCCCCCCCTTAAATGATGACCCATTTTATATTTAAAGAGAAGTTGTCATTGTTTGAGTGGGCGAATTGTCTTTGAAAATCTTTTTGTGATTACTAAAAACACTGATTTATTGTGAAGACAACTTTTTACAAATAAAAATAAGATTTCTCTTATTTCAACACATAAGCGCACTGACACGTACACTTATGTATATAGGAAGCATGGGTTGTGCTGCAAAGTAAACACAAGCCTTTGCATGGTCATAAAGTAGACCATGCCCGAGAATAAATTCCCGTTATGAGGTCAAGTTTTCTTTTTGAAATACTTGCCTTTAAGATGATGACCGGATTGCTATCTGAAATAATAGCAAGCCATTTTTGGCATGTTTTGAAAACTTTTGAACTTCTGCTCGAACTTCATATATAGCCTCGTATCATTATTAAATGACATTTCTAAGACCGTAAATGTTATCGATTTTCAGAAGACATGCCATTATTACCTCTTTTTATATTTTTCTCATTTTTTAATTTTTTATTTGGTTTTAAAGATTTTATATTTTTGTATTTTGTTTTTATAAAGGTTTTTTGAAAATGAAAAATCTTTTTGGTTTTTATGGTTTTTAATATATATACATATTATATACAAGATATTTGAATAGGTACCACCACTATTTTTCAGCTTCATCTGCCATTGTTTAGAGTCTCCGTGCGAAAAACTTACGCATTCCAGCTAGTTGATCAGAATTCCAAATCTTTTCGGCAGTGCTTTAGTGAAGATGTCCGCCAGGTGATACTCGTATTGGACCAAAGTAAAGATCGAGTCACCTCATTTTCAAACATGCTCCTTGATAAAGTGAAAATTCTGGATTGTTTATATGTTTGATCTGGAATGTTGAACGTTGGGTGCAGGCATAAGGCAATTAGCGCTTTTGTTATCACAGTACATTGGAAATTTTTGTTTCGAACACCAAAGCCTTAGTCGGTAAGTGTGATCTATCCAAAAGGATTTGAGCACAATGCAGGGAAACGCAATATATTCAGCTCTCCTGTTATGGCATATCGCAGCGTTTTTTTTGCCTTTTTGATGACCAACCCTGATAAGTCTATCTCCCAAAAATTGCATACTACCAGATGTGCTACGGCGTGTATCTTGACAACCAGCATGATCCGCATCTGCAAATGCTGTTAGAGCAATCGAAGAATCCTTTAGATACCATAATCTGATTACGTGCCTTTTAGATATCGAAAGCTCCTTTTTACTGCATATTATGTGCTTTTTGGTTGTTCGTTGCCTTATACGGGCACAATACATATAGCAAATTGTAGGTCAGGGTTACTGGCTATGACGATTAAAGGAGGGTGCCTCCATACCACGATAGTATGATGGATCAATGGCTTTCCCTTATTTATCCTCCATCCAGTTCGGATTTCTCCACCATGGGTCCACTGGGTCACTAAGAGTCAAAAACCTAATTATTTCTTTAAGGATTAAGGGCATATTTTGACTGGTTTAATAAGATGCATCTGGGACTTTGAGAAAATGTAATCCAAGAAAAATGGATTTTGCCCATCATTGACATCTTAAATTTTGAAACACATTGTTTTAGCCAATAGGTCACAATGTTCAGGTGTAGATGCAGAAAGAAAAAAGATGATTATCATCGACATATTATTTGTACCAGATGTCTACACCAACCATACCCCCTGAGTTTAGTTCCTTTCCTTCCTACCGATGAACATAGTAGGACTCATGAGCCTTTGGTGTCAGTCTTGTATTATGATATCAAGAATGAAAGACACCATATCATACACGCGCGTGGAGCTTGTTTCAACCTAAAAGAGCTTTTTAAGTTGTACACGTGATATGGTTATCGGTTCCATAAACCTTTTCGCTGGCTAACATTAAACTTCTGTCCCGCAGATTTACCAGTCAGAAACGCAGTCTTCACATCATTGGTGACGACCATGTTCTATGAGCAGCAAATGCGAGTAAAAATCCTTATAGCCTCTATCATTGCAACCGAGCAAATGCCATCTGTCTTTCTATCTCGACTCTCTCTCTTCAAAAATCAATTCCCTCTTTGACGGTAATCCACGGTGCCACTAACGAGCTTTGTTCTTTTAGTATAACCTCCCAGTTCTGGGCTAGTTTACTTTGTAGTATCTACTTCAATGTAATAACCATACTCTATCTGGTGGTGGTACTCAGTTAACCATACTTCAAGTCTTTCGAATCATTGAGTTCTTCTTGCATTGCTTCAATCCAACAGGATTGAGTCAATGCATCTTTATACTCTTGGTCAAACAGCAGTGAGAAAAGCATCGTATAGTAACAGAAAAATAGCTTGCTATGTAATTGCAAGCCATATGGAAGAAATGGTCTAGCGAGTTCACTGATTATATTTTCAGTGGATGATCCTTAGTCCATTTGTTATTGTGTTCAGAAATTTGGTGATCAGGATGCACAATTGTATGAATAGAATCCGACGATGAGGATTGATCAGAAGAAACTTCTGGAATTGGGATACCAAAGTACGGATCATTACCTATATGTGCAACTTCAATATCATGCAACTAACTACTCCTAGTACCCACAAACATTCCTTATTATTTGTCTTTTTAACATCGTTAGGAATGACTGGTGGGGTTGGGTTATTGGGTGTTGTTTTGAGAGTTACTTGGTGATGGTGTATATCTTGCGTCAATGTAGTTGAGGAAGGTGACCTGGTTGATACAGGGGTACTGGTAGTGCCTACTTCATCAATTGGAGAGCAGGCAGCAACGGACTTTAGGGGCTGGCGTGATCAACATAGGTGGGGGGGATTGAGTAATTCACATCAAACAACGGTTGAAAACAAACAACATATCCCAGTCAGTTCTTAAGGAAGGATACAAACGGTTGTTGAAGGAGGGAGGGGGCGGTTGCACAAGTCCTGAAACGAATTGTTGCAGGAGTCATTTATGAAGTGGGTCCTGAACCTGCTGTGTTCGAAGCCATGTGCAGTAAGCTCATCAAAATCTACCTGAAATTGTCTCAATGATTCGTTAGTAGTCGGTTGTAAATTCGAATTGCTTTCTTCTGTTGGGTGCTTAACCAATGAAAATACTCTAATATCAGCTTTTGGTGTAACTTGCCAAATTCTCACTATATTCGTTGGATAGCAGAGCGCACCCAAATACAGAAAGAAAAGATAAGTAGGGAAAGTTTGTCATGTAAAAAGCTCCATTATGGTATTGTTTTGCACGTGACGAAGGCGTATGATGGGAACGTTTTTGGGGTAACACGCGGTAGCCATGCTTAGCCCCATAGAAATAACGGAGCTTTTGCATAAATCAACATTGTGCGAGCAGCTTCAATTAGCGTACGATTCCGTCTTTCAACGACACCATTTTGCTGTGGAGAGTGAGCTACAGATGTTTGTGAGAGATATCAACCTTCTCATAATATTCCCGCAACGTTAGATTTATAATTTCAGTTCCATTATCTGTTCTGATGTGTCGAACAGGTACTTTCAGCCGCAGTTGGATCATCTTAAGAAACTTGATTATGAAATCTGAAGCTTCATCTATTGACCTTAAGAACTTAACCCATGTGAATCGTGAGTAATCATCGACAATGACGAGGATGTACTTCTTTCCATTAACACTTGCGACACGCATTGGTCCACAAAGATCCATGTGTAACAGATAGAGTTTTTCTTGATTGGTGTCTTCAGATTTAGGTTTATGGGGTTTCTTCTTACTCTTACCCATTGCGCATGCAGAACACAGATGGTCCTTTTTAAATTTAAGCTTAGGGAGACTTCAAACAAGATCATGTCTAGCTAAATGGTTGATTGTACTAAAGTTTAGATGAGACAAACGTATAATGCCATAGCTAGGAATTTAGTTTTGAGGCTTTGTCAAGAGAGCATATGGGAGAGAGGACGCATCATGTCTCCAAGAGATAGTGGTATACAGAATTTTTTCCTCGAGATCATAAATTAATAAATAACACTTCTAAATTACGAATGAAGCAGGTGTGTTGACGAAAAGCCGCCACAAAATATCAACCTCAAGGTATGAATCACAAAAGCTTGCACAAGGAGAATAAAGTTGTGTCCATGTCCTTCCACATAGTAAAAACCCTTGATATCATAACATTCACAATCTGATAATCACCATATCCTGATAATCTTTTGCACTATGATCATTTTCGTTTTTTGACTGTGTACCAAAATTTGTTGACAAAATTGGTGATCTGAGAGCAGCATCTCCGGTTATATGCTTGGAGAGCTGGAGTCAAATACCAAAGAGACAATTTGGGACGACCTGCATTCATTAGAGGGGAGGGACGATGGAACATCAGAAAATTAGGATCCAAGATTTTACTGGGTTCCTTGTTGTTGCAGATACAGATTGAAGAACCTTAGATTTGCTAACAAGAACATTAGTTTTAGATTTCCTAGGTTTCCATGAATAGACCAATGTTACAGAAGGTTGTGTTGTTTTCATTATCCGAGAACAACTGGTTTCCTAAGGGGTGCTTCAGTAGTAGTGGTAATCCTAGTTAAAGGGCACGCATTTCCTACGATAGTGAAGGTCCGACCAGTATGTCTCCAAATATATCCAATAGTTATAAACATCTTTCTTGTTGGTTTCCAAACTTTTCTATTTGTTTGTTTTCTTAACAGATTTAGATGTAGCACGAGAAGTCACATTATTGATATAATCAAGAACACACATATCAGGATTATCAGGAAAGCATGCAACCAGTACACTTAACATATTAAGTTCAGAATTCAGCATTAAGTTGAGATGTGCACATTGTGCTGTTCCTTTAGGTGCAACTACATGATTTTTATTTTTCAAAAACTAGATTAACTTTTCCTAGGGTGGGCTTTACGTTATTCTTCGGAGTAATACTTTGTGTTTGCTAAATTCTTATCTTTCTTTGTATTGCCCGAAGGTTTGTGATCCGCTAGCACTAGAAGATGGTTTTACTCCTGTAGAATGAAACATAGGTTTGTTAGACTCGTTTGATGTAGAGGCCTTTTTTGTGATTGTGTTTCTTGAGGATGTAACTGGCTCGGTGAATCTAACTCTTTTGACTTTATTCATTGGGGTCACAACCCAAATACTTGTTCTCTGTAATTTTGATACTAGGGCATGTTTACTTGATTTTTGAATAGCAACTCTTGAATTAGTTTAGTATACTTACAGGCAGATTCTAGGGTTGGGTCTAAGGGATTTAATTTGCTTTAATATGACGACGAAGATCCCTAAGAACTGAGTTCTCCTGTGTGTGCTTAATACAGGCAGAGTGAGCTGTCCTTTTGATTCAACCTCAATTGGGGGGGTTATTGGTTCCGTATTAATCTCTGGATCACTAGGGTGATGTGTAACTTCATTATTAGCTAAATCTTTTCCTTTGAGTTTCCTCAATTCATCCTTGAGAGTTGTAATTACCAAACTTTCCTGTAAGACAAGCAGTTTTAAATACCAAAATTTCACAGACGATAGATTGGACATGATTAGTTAGGTCAGCACATTGTTCTTTTTGACTTCGAACACGTGCTTGGTTTAATCGATCATATTGTTGCTTATAGGTTTGTTTCAAATGCTATTCTCAGCATAGCTTTGTTCACCCTATGATCCAATTCCAATATTTATGGTTTCAATCTTTCTCCTAAGCCAGTTTGATCTTATCCTTATCCATGTATTCCACTAAGAGATTTAATTCCTCTTTCAACTTCTTATGACCATTATTTCTCTTGGGACTGTGCTTTCAATTAATTTTAATTCAAACAATTGATCAAAACTTAGAGCACTTTGATTTGAAATAGAATTGTCCCTTTGAAAAATTTCCTGATTAAGTTGAGTATCAACTTCTAACGAAATGCAATGTTTTTCAAGAGTGGTAAACCTTTTGAACAGTTTATCGTAAATCTCTTTTTCAACAAAATCCTTTTGAAGCTCAGTCTCAAGTTTGAGACACTTTTCACATTCATGCACATTCACAGAGGCAAAATCCATAGAGGAATTTACAATCAAGTTCACAATATCTTTGCGATCCTCATTGTTCCAAGAGTTGTGCATTTTCGTTCAAAGCTGATTCATTTTAACTTAAGTGTTTTTTTCGACTCTACACGATGTGTTGTTTCTACAGCTGGTTCCATTTGATTAGAAGACATTTTGGACTTTCAGCAAAGTTCATCAACAATTGTTGGTTGAATGTACTAAATAAGTCCTTCAGATCTTTTACTAAATGGAATTATTTCATCCTTAAAACAAGCTTTTGTATGTTCGAAACCCCACGTCGCCTCAGTGATAGCTGTGTGCGTGGTTCTTTCTTTGACTACCACATCAAAGTTAGCAAGATGGTATTTAAGTTTCTTCAAACTCGTATTAACCATGCTGACTTTTGGAAGTTCTTTTAGGAAAACTCACATTGGTGGTTATCAGAAAGAAAGATCGGGGTTCTGAGGAAAACTCACAGAGTTATGCGGACCAAAAGGATTGTACAGCAGATAATTAAGTTTAGTGGAACAACTCGTTGTTTCAAAATCTTTATAAAAGTTATTTAGAGCAGCAGATCGGATTGGTTGGTATCAATTTGTATTAACCTTTCTTGCATCATATATATCCTTATGTTTTAAAAGCATTTTTGAATGACTTCTTCAGCTCAAGTGGTAAGGTCTCTTCTGAGTCAAGGTCACCAATAGGATTGGGTTTTCTGGAATTTAGATCACCACATTTTGCATAGGTTTTCCAACTGCTAAGCTTTCTTCAGATAGAAAGGATTTTGAAAACCTAGAGCTTGTTTAGTGGTATTATCATAGAAAAACTGAGGTTTCGTCAACATGTGAACTGTTTGTGCAGATTGATCTCTTTTAAAAACGATATTATCTCAGGTGTTGATAGGCTTTTTCTAAGGATATTTCCACTATCAAGGTTTCTGTTTCTCCTTTCTTAAAATTCATTTTTGTGAAGAGTAAACCGTTTCTGTAATAAAAGTTCCTTTTTTTAAATGTTCTGAAAAGAGTTTGTTTAAAGATGCTTCAATCTCTATAGACTATGACATGAATCTGAAACGTTATCTTTGCTCTTTAAATCACGTTTTTTGTCCTTCTTTCAACACTTTGACTTGTTCATTATATCTTTCAAACTCACCAGTTTAACTTTATCAGTGGAATTTTAATTTTCCAGATTCGTCTTGGTACAATGAACAACTTGGGTTTTTAGTTGTTTAATCACAGATAATATCAAATCATCTTGTTGTGCAGAAGATGAACAGCTACCTGTTGTGATTCAATCAGATACTGAGAATAAGGAATGTTATTGCTATCACGGGTTATTTCAGTTCTCGAATGGTTCACAAAACATTTGCTGTTCAGGAAGACGCCATATCTGCACAACTTGATTTTTCATATCATTATCAAATTATCATGATTATTGTAATCTAGAAAGAGCGTCTTGAACCATGTGAGATAAATTTCGCCATGAGTGCAACTTTGGCATTGTTAAGTCATCACAACAGAGTCATATGCATCCAATCATCAGCTTGATAAGCGCATTGTGTGTTATGACAGTCTGTGTGTTGACTTCTGGAATTCCTAGATCTGCCAAATATGCAAGTTCCTCCTCTGCGATGTAAAATTTGACCACGTTGTTGTAGCTTGAACCAACAAACTTTATCCTTAACATCGAATCATCTGTTTCCCTTTTTGGGTTTGTTGGCACTGTTCTTGGACATGTGGCCTTTCCCTTGAAGTTGTAGCAGAAAACGGTTCTTTGTTTTCAGAATTGTTTCCACTTGTGCTCCGGAGTATTAAGTCCTTGAAGTACCGAAGCTACAGAAGTTTGTCTCCCTAAATTGGTTGTAATGTTCCTCTTCCAATTATTAATGGTAGCTGTTGCCTAGGTTGATGAGTTTCTCAACGATTATTGGTAGTGGGATATCGTGGATGATGTGACACAAACACGTCAAAAACGAATCATGTGTTTGATGGCATCAATGGGAATCATACCTTTCTGGACCACTGGAAAATTTATTTTAAACCTGATTCTTGTGGGAAAAATTCAGGTTTGTGATCAACTGAGGGATGGATTTTCCATTGAGGTTAGATGATGATGGAGAAATAATTGTTGTTGAAATTGATGACTGATAATCATTGGATGATTAGTGATTGAAAGAGGTGTTGTTGATTGATGAGTTGGAGTCTGTTGAGATGAATAAGGTGAACCATATGTGGAGACTGGTATGATGAATACTTGTGGTTGAAATTGAGTTGTTTTGGTTGTGAATTTTTGTGAGTTTGATAAGGAGATGGGTCATTCTGATGAGTTTGCAACATGCAAGCGGATCTGAATTGCCTTCATGCATTAAAGAAACCTCTTTTGCTTGAAATTCATGTTGTCCCAATGAAAGTTGAAGCTCTGTGCGAGTTGTTGTGTGCAAAATCTCGAACCAGTTTTACATCGTGTCACAAATGTGCTCCATCTCAGGAGGACAAGGGAAGGGTATTCAAAAACTTTGTGTTCACTTGAATTGTTCCGTTTATGTTATAAATTGTTTGATACTAACAAACTCAACCCCTATATTGAGTAGAAGTGAAATCTCAAGTAGAGAATTCACCGAAGTGATTCCCCCTTCGTATAAGCAACTTATCGAATTCATCATTAAGCGTTACACTCCCTTTCCTGTTTCGTCAATGAGTTCCTTGCATGAGAGTTGAATTCTTTCCAAAGTTCCCTGGCGACTTTATGATTGCTAACCAATGCTTAGGACTTCACTAGGTGGTAGTCCTTGGCGAAGATTGGGTGATATTAGTTGCCTTGTTTATATCACAATCAGCTTGCAGTGTTTGTAGCAGATAACTCCGAATTTTCTTTGGTCTATGAACTCTATTATTTCCACAATTGAAGGCCAAATGAGTGGACCACTTTCAACGGATTCAAGGATCATTCGTCCATTTTGTCTATTTAGCATGTATAGTTCCATTCTGCTTTTCCAAGAATCGTACATATCCTTTTCCAACATGGGTGAGCGATTGTCACGCTATGATAGGATAGCTTGTGTCAGCAAGCGTCTCATTGAGATATGGGATATATTAATGATTACTTGGTTGATGCGGACCGGTGGTAGTAAGTAATTTGTGTGTAATTAAGTTGTCTTTTGTGTTTTAATTAATGAAACTACAAGGAATCATCGATATATTTTCAATTCTTGATCTAAACGAGAAAACTATTGAACTGTTTTTCGGAATTTTACAAGTCACGAAATAAACCGTTTTATGTTTGTAAAAATTTGTGTTGTGGGTGTCCCTAAAAGGAAGTTGTTCGGTGTCCAATTGGTTTGGGTGGTTGGGTGCGAACTGAAGAGAAGTGTGCGGCAGAGGGGGGGGGTGGAGGGTGATATGTTATTACAAATGGGGGCGTAGGGGGGAGGAGGGGGGCGGGGGGGGGGGTGGTGAGGAGGGGTGTTACGGGGAGGGGGAGTGTTTGGTCAACTACCAACTCTGTTTTTTGTTCAACTAGTCGAGTTGTTTCGGTTCTACTGTAAATGTGAGAGAGGAGATTGGAATAAGAGAGTTGTTCGGTTTTCTAACTAGTCGAGTTGTTGGTTTCTCAATAGAGTCTGTGGATTTCACGTGGCGTCAAGTTTCACCCTAGTGTGTCCCAAGTTGTTCGGTTACAACACAAAACAAGGTTGTTCGACTTGAGTTGTTCGACTCAGTTGTTCGACTCGAGTTGTTCGACTCAGTTGTTCGACTCGAGTTGTTCGACTCAGTTGTTGTCACTTGCGTTGTTTCGACTCGTTGTTCGACTCAGTTGTTCGACTCGAGTTGTTCGACTCAGTTGTTCGACTTGAGTTGTTCGCGCAGTTGTTCGTACTCAGTTGTGCGACTTGAGTTTTCGACTCAGTTGATTCGAACTTCTTACTTACTTACGAAACCCAAAAATTAAAAACACAAAAGCATCTTTTTGATGATTGTTTTGCAAAAATACTTGGTACAATAGTGTTACTAAACCTATAGGAACAAAGAAATATGAAAACTTTTTAAGGTTATAAGCCGGAAATTTTAAAACACGATTTTGCTCTTTATTGCTTTTCTTAACACAAAATGTAACAAAAAATGATGATTTTTTTGTTTCTAAGCGTGTATACACCCATTTATCATCAAGATTACTAGATTAGAATTTTCCAAGGTAAATAATCCTTTAGTGTACACAAAAGCTTTGGAATCAAAAAAAAAAAAATAAAGGACGATTTTTGCTTAAAACACACGAACCAAAAAATACATTAAACACAAAAACTAAACACACCACTCCATGGCTCTTGATACCAATTGAAGAATACAAGGATATGTTCAATAATCAGTTTTGAAATGCTGAAGAGTACGCCTACCATTTGGAACAAGCAACAAACTTTATGGAGAATCAGATAGTTTGGGAAATCAGACAAGAGGACATAAGACCATTAATACCAAAACCTCTCGTTTTCTATAGACCACAAAGGAATCCAAATGAACCTCCAAGGTATTTGTATAACAAAGATCTCTTCTTTGTAAAGGATGGAAATACTTAGGAGAAGAAGTATATTCTTTCACTCCATAAGATACACGCAGAAACATTTCCAGAAACTAATCTAGAAGAAAAGATGAATCGTTGGGTTCGTAAAGAATTCAAGAATTTTAATAAAGACGCACGACTCTCAATTCAACATTGGAAAGATTCATGGCATAAGAGACGATATAATCAAAATTAAAGAAAAGTCAGAGACAATCTAGAAGACTATTTATCCATTCACAAAATTACAGAAGTTGTCAGAATTACCACTAATCAACTATATGGTTTGGACTTCATGAAACAAATAATTGTGATGAGAGAAAATGATAAGCCATATAGTTTTTCTGAAGCTGACTTCAAGTACCTGAACAAAAATGATATTGAAGACTTGTATTATCTCTGCCAGAACAAGAAGGTCAATTATCGTGAAACCTGTAACACCCCCAAAATACGATACGCATCAGAATACAATATTTGGGGTGCTACTTCATAATACATGCATACGAGTCCCAGTAAACGTTCAAAGATACGTTAATAAAACACAATTTCATTTATTAAAAAGATCAGAGTTACAAAGGTCCCAATACCATTATAGAAATTAATTATCTAAAGTCACAACACGACTTTATTTCTAAAACATTTATTTAGTTTATAACACCAATTCACCGAAGCACCGTCCTTGATATCCACGTCCCGTCTCATCCAGCCATCAACAACAATTAACCTGAGATACATGCTTAAAACGTCAACAAAACGTTGAGTGAATTCATAGAGTTTACAAATAATAGTTAGAACGCATATTTTGGTTCAACAAAACGTATAACGTTGGCTCGCAAGTCAAGTTATAAAAATAGTGATTTTCAACTAAAGAGCCCGTGTACTGAAACTTAACACATTCATCCCGTAGGACGAAATTATGTCCGAGAAGTATGCCACTTCTCCTAATATTAACCACAAAATGTTCGTTTGACAGGGTGGTCCCAACGGATACAAACCCCGGACAGGGTTGTCAAACCCAATAGATCTATTTAATGCATTAGCGCTTACCAACACATGGTAACTAACAGTCACACAGAAAAAGGCATATACTCAGTAGTGAAGGAATCATATTCAAGTATCAAAAACAGTTTGCGTTTAATTTCATAAAACAAGCAATATATCCCCCTCGCGGAGTTTAAAACATTGGAAACATTAAAAGCGAGACTATGAACGCATCTTGATCAAAAGCCGATGATCAACAAAGAAGTCTAGCACGAGAATCTACAAACGTGATCACGACCTATAATTAGAGTCGCTCGATTATTATATCGAAAAGTATAATCAACGATGCGTTCACCGTAACAACAAAATATATTATATATATGATCGGTTCTAGAGAAAACCTTATATCCGTAGAAAACCTAGAAAACAAAACTGTAGGGTAAATTTTGAAAATATATCAAACTTGAGGGTAAAAAATGAAAAAAAAAACCATCAAAGATAGGATAACAAACCACGACCATCATTTGCATTCTAATCATCTGACATTTATCACCAGAATAACAATCAAAGATGGAATAACCACTAAATCCATCGTTACTGACATCACTTACCCGGTCCACCGCCACCACCATCACCACGGTCGATTACTAACATCAATTACCGACATCAGTTACCGCGGGAACCATCACCACCGCCATTTTCCACCAGAAACGTACCATTTACTTGACCCACCTCGTGGTTAACCACCACCAGTCGAACACGGTAGCCATCAATTCAACCATAGACCTACCAACATTACAGCTACAACATGTTTGATGTATAATTTTTATTGTGAATATGTGTAAAATTATGACGTTTGTGTAGTTTCAGAATTGTGCAGATAAAAAGTAGTGCATATGAAACAAATTTGAGAAAAAAATGCATCAAAAAATGTGTTTGTTAAAATTGCTCACCACATGTTTGTTAAAATGTCTGAATAATAATTTGAAGCATATGTGTGTAATATTGAATGAACTGATATCTTAAGGGCATATGTAAATGTATAGATTACAAACACAAATTACACGGTTAGGTCATAAGATTGTATATAGTGCATCTTGTTTGTGGTTGTATGCATCAAGTTAAATGTATTGTAATGTTAGTGTCATGGTATGGAAATATTTTGGGCATCTCTTTGATATGTTTAGTGTATCTGTATTTTGAGTGCATCATGACACATTAGGGCATAATGTTTGTGTTGTTTTTTTTTTTTAGGCACTTGTCTATATGTCTATTGTAACCGTTATGTTTGAGTGCATCATTGACACATTAGGCCATCTATTTTGTTTGTTTTAAGACATCTGTTTTGTTTGTTGTTTGATTAGGCATCTAATTTGTAACTCTTTTAAACCGTTATGTTTAGTGCATCATTTGAAACACTAGGGCATCTGTTTATTTGTTTAGGGCATCCGTTTATGTTTAATTTCCATCTTAATGCCTAATCAACCTAATAGTCAAAACGGGTGCAAAATATACATAAATATAATTGGTTCAGCTTCATTTTTGTAGCATTAAGTCCTTGCAAGGACCTCACTTCACATCGTTTGAAATAGTATGAATCTATTTAATAGCAATCAGGGCATTGTTATACAAATTAAGGAAATGTGTGTGATTATGTATCATTTAAGGCGCTACATTGTTTCATGAATAACATAATGTTTTGATCTGTATGCATGATATTAGGGCATCAGTTGGGTTTGAATTATTGTTTGTTTAGGCAAATGTATTATTTTTAAAAAAAAAAAAAAAAAAAAAAATGTCTCAATATGTTTACTTGAATCATTGACACATTAGGCATCTATTTTATTTTTATGTGGCATCTAATTGTATGTTTAGTGTATCCCCGATATGTTAAGTGAATCATTGTGACACATATGCATCTGTTTGTTTATTTAGGGCATCTATTTGTATGTATAGTGTATATGTTATGTTTAGTGTATCCATTTGAATGTTTAGTGCATCATTGGTCATAAATAGGGCATTTGTTTGTATGTTTAGTGTGTTTGTATGTTTAGTGCGTTTGTATGTTTAGTGCATCGATGTCCAAATTAGGGCATCGGTGTATATGTTAATTTGTATGTATTCCGTTTTTGAAATGTATTATGCATCACTGGTCTAAATTAGGGCAATCCATTTGTATTTAAGTGCATTGATGACCAATAAGGGCATCTATGTTATATGTATGTTAGAGTACCGTTTGCATCTTTAGGCATCAGTTTGTAATGTTTTAGTTGCATCGATGGCCAATAGGGCATCTGTGAATATTTTATAGTTTAAGGTGTATCCGTTTGAATGTTTAAGTGCATCATTGTCATAAATAGGACTCTATTTATGTTAGCGCATTCGATGACCAATGGGCATCAGTGGTATATGTTCTGGTATTTAGTGTTTCCGTTTTGGAATGTTTAGTGCAAATTGGTCATAAATAGGCATCTGTTTGTATATTTTATGTGCATCGACGTCCAATATTAGGTCATGCGGTGTATATGATTGATAAGTTCATAGATAGCTGTTTTCATTGGTCATAATAGGCAATCCATTTGTAATAATAATGCATCGTTAGAAATACTTGGGCATTTGTTTGTATGCTTTAACAATTTAAAGTCGTAGACTCCTTGACATGGATACATGTCTAGGTTGATAAATATACAGCTGAAGTTATAATGGTTAAAGATAAGAACAAAAAACAAACTTAGCTGCGGATAGCAGATGCTTTTTTGTATATCCTGTAAAGTCTAAACCTTCCTAGGTATAATTAATAGGATTAATCCTAATTTTGGAAACAAAACCATGAGTGTCTTTCAACCTGTTTGATAATTCTTTTGTTATAACCCTTTGATATAGACACAATCCAATTCAACCCGTTTGCAAGTATTAAGGTCATAAATGCACCTCTAGAAGTAATACATGAACGTGAGCTAATCTAAAGTCTGATATTATATATTAGAACATGGAAAAAGCTGTAATTTGTCTTAGCATTTATAGATACATGTTTCATCCATTGGATAGTTTTCTATTATGTTGATATATATAGTCCATTGACAATGTTCTTTTTCATATTAATAACATCTCCACCATAAGAGCTGACCCGAATTATCGACACTTGAACCAAGATAAGAAACGAAAAAACTCTCGTTTTTCAACTGGTGGTATTTCACATCTTCTTTGGTACCACTCTATTGCCAACACGTACTTGTCCACATACAAGACAATGTCGATGTCCCTTGATTATGACCTCCCTACACTCGGACTCTTGATATCTATCATGATCTTCCTAGTTGGAACACCTTTTTATAGGCACAGAGTTCCTACGGGCAACGCCTTTACTATGATGGCCGGAGTCACTCTTGCAGCTCTAAATAAGTGGAAGGTAACTGTCCCTTCTGATCTTATATTTCAATCCTTTTAGAGGGGTGGGTCGGATTCCTAGTGCAACATATTGTTTAGTTATTAGTTACATTACATATTTGGAGAACAAAATAGTGGTACCCGCCAATAGATCAACAAATGCAGCTAGAGTTGATGTTGTAATTGAAAGGTCATGAAAGGCCATTGACACTCTTAATGTATAACAAAGATGGTGATTTGTTGCTTTCTTGTGCTAAATATCACATTCACACTGTTTGGTATTCAAATGACGATGAATATAGTTATTAAATATAGTTTTCTAGGCATATACACTTTCATAAGATTTATATGCCTTTCTTTCGGATCTATAAAGGATCCAAGTGCATTACATTAAGCTTTGTTTTGATCTGTAGCAATCGATGGAGTATCTTCATCTGCAAATTTATTGCATTCGTCTAATGGCACGGGAGATAACCTACCATCTGATGCTGATACATTCTCCTTTTGTAAAGAAACTGAATCAATCTTGTGATCTCCATAGACACTCGAAATGACTTCCTTCTCAGGCAACTGAATAACAGTTGGTGCTTGAGTCCGGGATGAGTACTATGTAAACCCGTACATAACCTGGGTCCCAACAGGACCTCACCAACAACTGCAACCCACATTCATTTTCTCAAATGTGGATGGAATGAGGCTAGTTAACGATAACCATCCATAAGTTAATACAAACTCTCACAGAGGTCTAGCCAGGTCCATCTTTTTTCTCCTTAACTTCAGTCTAGAAAAATCTCGGATAGCTTTGCTACTGCAACTGTGAATGATTCAAACTAACCCCAACTCCATCATCAATCCGTAGGAAACCTTTTCTGTGGGTCTGCTAATTCCCATTATCCTACTTCTAGTCGTTGATTCATACCATGTTATGATGCAGGGGTTTCATGAATTAAAACAGGAACATTAGCCTCATAGATATTATGATCCACTTTATTAATACGAGTTTCAACTGTCTTGACCTGCTTAAGTTTAGAGCCCTTGTTGGATTTCTTACGTAGAAAATCTAATAGTGAATCTTCCAAATTATCACCCAAACCGTATCATGAATTTTTTACAACTGTATTAGGATATTGTTTCATGAATTTCTTTTAAAAAGAACTTAACTATGGCCATTGTAGGGGATTTACTAAGTTCGGTCAGACTGATTATTTACAAGCGAGTGGAAAGCTTGTTCATGGAAACATTAAAGGCTCAAACACCTTCCTCAACAATCAAGGGTTCAGTTGTGTTTGTGACCCTCTAAGCTCTAAAGTAAACAGGTGTTTTGAATCAATGAAGGTTTTGGAACATATGAAGAACTCTCCTAACTATGAAGGTCAGGTTCAGATCTACATAGGTATAACTAACTTGATATATATTTTTGAGGATTAGTAATATAAGCCATAAATGTTGTCTTTTCAATGTAGGCACTTCCAAAATTATTTATATAATTGCATCAGATAGTTTAGTGCATCCGTTTGAGGTAGTTTAGTGCATCCGTTTAAATTACTTTAGTGCATCCGTTTGAATTACTTTAGTGCATCCGTTATATCATAGTAGTGGCCACCAATATCAAGGGAAGTCGATATCAATGTACATAGAGGGTTATAGAGGATTAGGAATCAAGAGAAAAATACGGGCACCGATAATATTATTAGTGGCGTTCCATTAGAATTATTAGCAATCAATTTGTTTATAAGTTACATGTATAGAGAGGACATGAAGGAATAAAAGTCAAGATGTGTCAGTTTACCAGTCAAATTGGAATTTACCTCCTTTAATTCTTGATTGCAGTTTTGATTAAAAGTATTAGACTATGAAGTGATGGGCGTATAGATGACCGGTCAATTTAGATCAACTATGTCACCTAACTTTTTGTTCAATTAGCCATCCCGCTTGTGTATCCCAGAATGATAAATGTTCATGATATTGAATCAAAGGTATAGAATTATCTGGCTTAGTGCATCGTTGGTCATAATAGGGCATCCATGTGTATGTTTAGTGCATGGTCGAAACTACTTGGGCATCTGTTTGTTTGTTTATGTGCACATATTCTTCGATAATGCACCGTACATAGACTTCTAATGGCTGTAAATAGTGTTAATTTTCTGGGGAAACCAACAGTAGTTATGTTAAAGGCTTGCTATGTTCATTTCTCCCATTAGCTTACTTATGCAACCTGTAATATAATAGAGATGAAGAACAAATTAGAAGACCCCCGTTGCAGCCGCCAAAGAAGCCCCTCGGAGATAAGCCCAGACGGAAAGTCACCATCTTTGAAACAGTCAAACCTGGTTTAGCCGATGTGCTTCCATTTAGTTAAATGGCAGTTTTGAATATCGACTATATATTTGTATGATATATTATATGAAACTCCTATATACAATTTTCGTAATTGTATATTCAACTAATACTCTATATCGCGCATTAATATGAGTTATCTAATACTCAACTAATACTCTATGCTCTAAATAAATTACAACAAGCATCAAGGTAATCAGGGTCAAATATACAGTTGACTGGCAAGAGAAAAGAAAAGGTTCTAAACCACAAAAACCAGCTGAACCGGAGTGGTTCACAATAATCTAGCTGGTTCATCAGAGGGAACTCCTTCAGTTGCCAAAAAAATAAAAAAATACTATGCCTGTCTTGATAATAATAATATATTATTAGAGAAACATTCCTCTAGACCAACTCGTAACATTTGATGACAACACACTTCATAGATTCATCAGCGGCTTAACACATATATACTTCCAAAGATCAGTAATTGGAAACTGAAAGTAAAGCGATAGTTAGAAAATGGTACATCACACAGATACATAAGATAATTTAAGACACGAAAACTAACCTTTTTTAACAAGCAAAATGGTGGCCACTGAATTAGGTTTGGGCTGGGAATCTGAAGTATATGCAACTCACATCAGCTTCATTTCTCAGCAATAGGTAAATATCTAGCTGGCCTTGAACTTCTCTTTTGGACAAAAGTTGATCATGCCCCTTAAAGTCTAAAAGTAGAAGAGGGTGTTAAAAATGGCATTTAATTTGTTCATGTAAATCAAAACGCACAAAAAGGCAATACAAAAGTTGCAACACAACCAAAACTAAAATGCATCGTTTCTGACTCTTTTCAATTCAAATCGTGCAGGACCTCACTAAGTAGGTAACAGTAAGTAAAAGCCAAAAACACTTGTTAGGTAAAATCAAACACTCCAAATGTTCTCGTAAACAAGTAACAACTATTCAAAATTCTAAATCAGCTAAAAGCATACTCAATAGTTAGCCTTCCATAGTAATCATTAATTGCTACTATTAGTAAAACTATGTCTTGCATCATCATATATCAAAAAAATCTTGTACAACAAACAAATCACACCTTAAAACCTTCATCGTAACTTCACATAAAAACAAACTCACTTTTAACAGCAAACAAGCTCATCATCAACTTGATCTTATGGACTTGAATAACTAAAGTATACTTACAAAAATTAAGGCATCACAGTGTAAAATTAGTGCATCGCAGTTATAACATCTCATTCAAACATTTTATCAAACACTTAGTATGCAATTTTTGTAAACATGTTTTACAACTTATTTTTTCTCAAATTTGGTTCAAATAACTAAACTATACATTGCACCATATCATAAAACTCTTAAAAACCAATACATCTATAAACAAACATGATGATTACCTAATAAAAATATATAAAACAAAACTCTAACTCATAAAAAACAACAATTAGTACAAATAAAATAAATCAAACACATATATCAGCTTTATATTTGATCTTATCTAACAAAACTAACAAAACTAAAATCGAAGTATGTTAATAAACTTATATATATATATATATATTCATAGATGTGATGAGAAATCCACTTGCGCCTTAGATCCTAAAACCCCACAACATTGAGTTATAATTGTCCACGTTTTATCTTACATGACTTTAATTGAAAACGTTATATTTTCGATAACTTTCTATTTTTAGAAAGTTACTATTTTCGGAAAGTTACCAAATTTAGCAAGTCTCGTTATCAAAATATATTTGTGATAATATTTAGTTATCTCGTCGAACCCTCGACCGACAATGTTGTTATCAACAACTCATATCGATATTGTTTTTCGATGATTACTAAAGTTTCTATTTTTAGAATCTACCCCGTTCGTGTCCATCGTTAAGTTTAAAATGTCTTACTCTTAGTAATGATAGCGTTTACTTACTTTTATTCAGTGTTGCAAAAATCGGCCTAGGCGGCCGATTAATCGGCGCCTAGGCGCTAGGCGAGGATTAACCGCCTTGATTTTCACTAATCGGCCTTATTAATCGTTTTGGTCAAAAATCGCTCAACATACCGATTGATCGAATAAAAATCGGCCAAATCAGGCATAAATCGGATAAAAATCGGCTAAATCGGTCAACTCGGTTATGGATAGAAATCGGCCACATCGGGGATTAATCGGACAAATCGGACAAAATCGGCTAAATCGGGAAAATCAGGCATATATTTTCAAATTTTTATAATTTTATATATAAAAAGTCCAATCCGATTAATCCCCGATTAATCCCCGCCTAACTGGTTAATCGCTAGGCGGTACCCGGCCGCCCAGCTAGCGCCTAGCGATTTTTGCAACCTTGCTTTTATTATACCCGACATGTTTAGTATTAACCCGTTGACTTTCAAAAGTCAACGCTAGACTTTATTTGACTTTTATACTTATATTTATTTATACCCAAATCTGACCCGCGCCAAACGACCTTCTAAATCACATTTTCACAATTCGGACAAAGAAGAGATTTTATACGAAACGATATTTCGGACAACTTTTTAGTTTTAGCCGAGATCTGAATCTCGATAGAAAATGACCAAAATCTCCTGCAAGTTTCTGCAGGAACTTGTATTTTTAATAAAAACGCAGCAGTTTGACCATCGGTTTTGACCCGCTATATCACGTTTTCGTGACTTTGACCAAAAAGAGATTTTATAGAAAAAATCATTCCGGACAACTTTCGTGTTTTACCGGAAGGCCGAAACGGACTCGAAAGTGCCCAAAACGGCCGTCGAAAATCAGATCAGCAACTAAAATAAGCTCAAATAGCTGATTGCAATTTATAGTTTTTCTAAACTTGTTTTCGCTCTAGTTTCTTCGTTATTAGGAGTTAGAAGCTCTACCCTATATCAAAACGATCGTCTCGGAAAGCTTTATCATATTTTACAATCAAAAATCAAATTTTATGAATTTTCGAACCTCGTTTTGCATGCCAAACTTTATGCACGAATTTACATTTTACAAAACTTACCGAAACTTCATTTTCACCTCACAACAACATCAAAATACGCCTAGCTAACCTATCTCCGTCAACTAATCAACCCATTCACAATAAATTCTAACCAACGCAAGTGTCGGACCTTATCACATATAATATACGAAATCAAATTAAAAGCGAAACAAACGAAACAATGAAATAAACATGATGAGGATACTTATAACAACACACAAGGTGTTGGTTTCGGCCTCCTTGTGCTTCGAACCCGCGGACGCAACCCAAATGAGTGACCCGAACCATTTTCGACAAAACCTACTTGATCATATCACTAATCTAACCCTTTTAAATACTCTCCTAGCTCGAAACATCATGAGCCAAACCGAAAATATATTTTCATCAAAACCCATTGCATGTATGTTTTTCTTATATGGAAACGTAGGCCTCGACACAAGAATTAATATTTTGTATTCGGATCGTATTTCATGTTGGTAAAATGGTGGCGGTGGTGAAGTTATTGTGGTGGTGGTCGGCCGAGCACAAAGGAGGAGGAAAAGGAAGAAAAATAATAATGTGTGTGTTTTATTACTTGTATTTATAGGAAAAATCTTTGGCAATTTGGCAATAATAGTCCCTCCATCCTTAAGTCTTTTTAAACTTAGTACAAGCCTTTCTTTTTAGTTATTAAAATCGGTCATAAACTCGGGTAACTACTTTCGTAAATATTTTTATTCCGTCCTGCTAAATATAGTTTTAAAATATTTAATAAAACGTTAAATCACGTAAACCTCGATTCTTGACACGCTTTTTAGAAAAACTCAGAGAAACACCAAAAACCATAAAAATAAAATTAGTCGGGGCGCGTCATAATATTTATGATGCCCAAAACGCTTAACGGTCACGCGGTCAAACGTTGACTCGCTAAACGACTAAAAATAAAAAATTTAAATTTCCGTTCGTAATAAAATACGAAAATAATTATTTACGACAAAATAAAATTTTAAATGTCGATGTTCGCTCACACGATTTTATAAAATAAATATTATGGCGTCGAATTTGCGATCGTCATACACGTCGTGAAACTCGGGTTGTTACATTCCACCCACCGTAAGGGAGCGCCGTCCTCGGTGCTCGTCCTTTCTTACTCGTCTCATCATTTGTTCGTGGCATGATGGCTTCTCGTCATCACGCAGACCACTACGTTCTTTCAAAATAAATATGCGATACAATATTCGCTCCGACTATTCCGGATGGAAAGCTGCAAAATCATAAATCACAGAACACACAAATACAATGTATTTTTGGTATATTTTGGTCATTTTAGGCATGTATTAATAGGAAAATGGTATGTGTATTATGATAATGTTCCAATTGAGAACATTATTTTGATGATATATTTTTTTTCTTTTTAGGACAATTTTTTAATTTTTTTGATTTTTTTTATCTTATATATATACTAATAAGAGAAAAATCTTTTTGTATTTTTTTAAAGAAAATAAGCAAAATAACTTCCCACGGAAGGATCTTCAAAGAACAAATTGTCAAACGCAATGACAATCGTATACAATCCTCCCCGGTAACGGCGCCAAAATTTGATAATCACCTTTTTAGGGGTAATTATATATCAAATAGTATAGTAAAATATCAAATATAATATCCCCGCAAGTCAACCTAGTCAACCCTTTAGGAAAAAGGTCAACAAACTCACGGGTATGATATAAATGATTCCGGGCAAGTGATCACCCGGGTCGTTCTTCCCAACAAGGAATGCAATGGAAAGTCAAGAGTCGGTTTGATATTTGATGTTTGAATAACAAGGATTTTGATTTTTGGATTCTAAACTAAAAATTTAATAAACTATATAAAAACTAGATAGCAAATAGCAAGAAATTTAACAAAGAATTATAAAAGATATGCTTGTTAAGTGATTCGTTTAGATCCTTAAGTGTGAATACAATTAATTAAGTCCGTATTGATGAACCAATATCTTTCTAAAAATTATCTTCTCACAACGTTGACTTATATTGAAAACAACTTTTATTAAGATATCGATTACTAAATTAATGCCTAATTATTCTTACAGCTTTTGCCCGCTCGAATAATCAAAACAATAATTTAAGTAATATAAAAAATCACTAATCAATATTTTTTCACTTCCTAATCACACTTAATTCACTAAACAATTTAACACTTAACAAGCATATAAGAAAATTTACTCACTAAGCATATTAATCAAATAAGCAAATAAAAAGATATTAAATAAATCTACTCTAATGAATTGAAAAGAGAAAGGAAATAAACCCGAGTCGAAGAACTACAAATTGATATAAAAACCACCCGATCTAATAATCTATCAAAATAAATAAGTTTAAGAGCATAAAGCTTTAAACATAAAATATTAAGCTAGTTTACTAGACCCTTAAGCTCCACGCCTCATGAGTTGACCCGTACCAAAAACAACACAAAAATCTTAAACTGTTAACATAACAAGTTTGATAACAATTCACTCACTAAACCACTTGGCCCAAATTAATATCCAAACGCAGGCCTAATCATACAAACGCAAGACCAAATTTGCTACACATATAAAAGCCCAGCTATTCAAATTATGGCCCAAATTGACCTCTATCTATCAACATGCAAACCAGACGCACAACTTATTCTAATAATCTCAAACACAATAAGTTACTAGATTAAAAAGCTAAAGATACTGATTAATAGACAAATAAGCTACGAAAATGGTTTTAAGAAGAAAAAAAATAAACTACGAATGGTTTAAGAAGTAAATAAGCCACGAGAATGGTTTTGAGAAGAAAAATAAGCAAACGGGAAACAAGCTTTTAAGACAATAAGCTAAATCGAGAAGCCCTCGAATCTTGAAAGGGTGACAAGGCTTATGAGTAAGCCAAGCTTAAAATCTCTTTGCACCACTCATTTTCTTGTTCGAATCGAGCCAAAAACAATAATAAGCAAATCAAAACCAACAATAAGCTAAAAACGAAAAAAAACTAGGAACAAACAACCCGAAAATAAACTAGGTAATATAAGCTTAAACTTAGATCGAAACAAGCTATTTAACAGCTTATTCGAACTGGAAATAAGCTCCAGATAAGCACATCGAAAAGCTTTTGAATCAAATAAGCTTAATAAGACAAAAGATAAGAAAAAGGAGAATAAGATTATAAGCCAAACTTCAAACCACTTTCATTCATAAAATAAGCCACACTCTCTTTTACAATAATCCTTAATAAACTAAAATAGCTTCTACAAAATTAATAAGCTACTAGAAATTATAAGCTGAAAAATTAGAAAAACAATACAAAGAAAGGAGAACTCTAAAAACTACTACTACTAAAAAAAACTAACTCTCCCCATATTATGCATGTTGAAATATATATAGCCATGAGTTGTTGGGGGTAGACTAGTAAATTACTCCCGTAATAAGAGATGCGTAGTAAAAACGCATAAAAGCCCTCGTGATCGTTCCTCGTACATCTCCTAGGATTCAAGATCCATCAATCATAAATGGCCATGTGGCATTGGTTTTGCGTAGAATCAACGCCATCCACAAATCTCCTCATACAATCATTTACATCCGTTGATCTTTTTGAAAATGCAATGAAAATTTTACACCCTTGCCAGCCACGTGTCAGATTTACATTTATCAAGAACTTCATAGTGGGCGGTCACGTGATGTTTTTTTATTTTATTTGAGGGCACGTGATGCCTTGGTACTCCATTTCACTTTACATTTCAAAAATCACAAGTTGGAGTTCAAGTTGGGCTTGGTGAGATGGGCCGCATACTCATATTCAAAATGTGGGTTGAGCTTCATTAATCTTGTAAGACTTTTTTTAGATAAAGTCTTAATGGGCTAACCCGGCCCATTAAATGGGTGCGGGTTGGTCCATTAAGATTTCTTCGTTTCGGCTTCGTCTTTGACTTGTTGACTTTGACTTTTTCATACTCTTTCTATTCTCGTGCTTGGTTTTGTTGTTTTGGCTTCGTTTTTGTCCTTTAGTGAATATCCGTTACCTACACAATCATAAATCACAAAACACATAAATACAATGTATTTTTGCTATATTTTGGTCATTTTAGGCATGTATTAATAGAAAAATGGTATGTGTATTTAAGCACATATCAAAAGTCAACAAAACAAACCTCAAACTACTAAACTATTTAGGTTCTTGAAACCCTCCTAATTACTAATTCGTAAAGGATAATAGTACGAGGTTTTCGCCTACGGAAAGCATTTCGAATCTATTTTCCAAAAACATAAGGCGCACTGCCCAGAAAGTGTTTGGATCCAAGGTGAAATTACCCTTTTACCCCTATTTATCAAATCCGCCTATTTTTCCAAAATTTTATCGCTACACTAAATTGAGTGTATCTCCTAAACTGTGCATCCGCAATATCCAAAACGACCGCTCAAATCTAAGTTTGTTCGATATCTAGAACTTATAGTTTTACATATTTAGGTGTTGGTCTATAAGTTTTTGAACTTGTTACTCACTCAAATTTAGGTCTAAATTTTTGACTAGCTTTGCGATTTCGGCAATATCTCATTCGTCGGGCGTTGATATGACTCCATCCGAATTCCCACATGTACCTAAGAGGTTTATATACCTCATAGTCTAATTTCCCAGGTCTTCATAGACCAAAATATTTTGAAACATACCCAACAAGCTACTATCCCAAAGCAGTTCCCAAAGAAATTTTGACAAATTTTTGTAGCTTACGAAAACGAGCGTAATTTAAAATTTATTGATGCTTTTGATGTGAAGCCAATTGGAGGTGATAGCCCTAAGAGTCTTCTACATGTATCTAAATTTTCTTCTGAAAAGTTATTAAAAAATATGGAGTTATAGTCCGTTTCCCAACGGTATACCAAATTTGACTAGTTTTAGAAAAATAACGATACCTCACTCATCCGGAGGAGATATGACCCCCATCCATAGAACCACATACACTTAAGACATATGCCCACATCCATATTGATTTCTCAGGTGACTTAAGACCAAAAATAATTCACAATCAACCCCACAACCTGCTTGTTACAAACTGCCGTATAATTCATTTCAAAATCCAATCAAACACCATTTTAATTTCCTTTAAACGGCAATACAAAGCCATACCCAATGACTTAACACTCTTTCAAACACATCAACTTATGGGTTTCCAGACCTAAACATCTTAAGACTTACTAAGTAGAGGTCGACACGAAAGAATCAAATCACAACTCACCAACTTTATTTAAAAGTTTCAAAAATAGCCGTTTCCAAATGACACGTTACGCGAAAATAAGTTAATAGTCGTTTTTTGAAACAATGAGGGTTCACGGGATGACATATAGAAGTCACACTCCTATCAACCGGAAAATTTCAGAACAATAAGTTACCAAACAATATATGCGATTTAAAAGAAATGGAAAAATATTCGAACTCGGAGTTGAACAATAAGTCACCCAATGGGATCGACAAACTACGACGAATTAACATCACCAAAAGATGGAAAGTAAAGTCACGAGAAGTTTCAAAGATAATCGTATAACAATGATGTTTTTATCATGTATCAAAATAATTTTATCATATCGCATCGAAATGTTTAAAGAAATTAAACTCTTCGCAAGAAGCGAATATCAAGATATATATAATCTTATACGATAAAACGGATGCCGTATATATATCTATATTCATAGATATACTTATTACTTGTACCAAGTTTCATCCACTTGTTACACACATAATATGCAATCAAATATACCACATAAGGCTTCTTAGGATCGGGAACGATGCGCGCGCGGATATATCGGACAACGGTGAAGGACTCGTGAAAATTTTCCAAAAACAGTTGTAGTCCAAGTTTTGTAAAATGACTTAGTTCACTACAACTCGTGCTCTGGTACCACTCTATAATACCCCTAAAATGCGATACGCAGCGGAATACAATGATTGGGGTGCTACTTCATAATACATGCACACGAGTCCCAGTAAACGTTCAAAGATACGTTTATAAAACACCATTTCATTTATTAGAAAGATCAGAGTTACATAGGTCCCAATACCAACGTAGAAAGTTTGTTTCTAAAAGTCACAACACGACTTGATTTCCAAAACATTTATTTAGTTTATGGCACTACTTCACCGAGGCACCGTCCTTGATATCCGCGTTCCGTCTCATCCAGCTATCAACAATACCTAACCTGAGATACATGCTTAAAAAGTCAACAAAACGTTGAGTGAATTCATAGAGTTTACAATTAACATATAGAACGCATATTTTGGGTTCCACAAAACGTATAACGTTGGCTCGTAAGTCAAGTTATAAAAATAGTGATTTCCAAGTAAAGAGCCCATGTACCGAAGCTTAACACATTCATTCCCGTAGGACGAAATTATGTCCGAGAAGTATGCCACTTCTCTTAATACTAACCACAAAATGTCCGTTTGACAGGGTGGTCCCAACGGATTCAAACCCCGGACAGGGTTGTCAAACCCAATAGATCTATTTAATGCATTAGCGCTTACCAACACATGATAACTAACAGTCATACAGAAAAAAGCATATACTCAGTAGTGAAGATTCAAGTATCAAAAAAAGTTTGCGTTAAATTTTACAAAACAAGCAATGTATCCCCCTCGCGGAGTTAAAAACATTGAAAACTTTAAAAGCGAGGCTATGAACCCACCTTGATCAAAAGCCGTTGATCAAATAAGGAAGTCTAGCACGAAAATCCACAAACGTGATCACGACCTATAATTAGAGTCGCTCGATTACTATACCGAATTGTAATATCAACGATGCGTACATCGTATCTACAAAATCATATATATCGTGTATATATATATATATATTCATACATGTGATGAGAAATCCACTTGCACCTTAGATCCTAAAACCCCACAATATTAGGTTACGATCATTCTTTTATTTATATTATACATCGCTTAATCGAAAACTTTCAATTTTAGGATAACTTTCTATTTTAAGAAAGTTACTATTTTCGGAAAGTTACCATATTTAGTAAGTCTCGTTATCAAAATATATTTGTGATAATATTTAGTTATCTCGTCGAACCCTCGACCGACAATGTTGTTACCAACTACTCATATCGATATTGTTTTTCGATTATTACTAAAGTTTTTATTTTTAGAATCTACCCCGTTCGTATCCATCGTTAAGTTTAAAATGTCTTACTCTTAGTAATCATAGCGTTTACTTACTTTTATTATACCCGACAAGTTTAGTATTAACCCGTTGACTTTCAAAACTCAACGCTAGACTTTGTTTGACTTTTATACTTATATTTATTTTTACCCAAATCTGACCCGCGCCAAACGACCCTCTAAATCACATTTTCAGAATTCGGACAAAGAAGAGATTTTATGCGAAACGATATTCCGGACAACTTTTTAGTTTTAGCCGAGACCTGAATCTCGACAGAAAATAACCAAAATGCCCTGCAAGTTTCTGCAGGAAGTTGTATTTTTAATAAAAACGCAGCAGTTTAACCATCGGTTTTGACCCTTTATATCAAGTTTTCGTGACTTTGACCAAAAAGAGATTTTATAGAAAACGTCATTCCGGACAACTTTCGTGTTTCGCCGAAAGGACGAAACGGATTTGAAAGTGCCCAAAATTGTTTTTCAAAACTTGTTTTCGCCGTAACTTCTTCGTTATTAGGAGTTAGAAGCTCTACCCTATATCAAAACGATCGTCTCGGAAAGCTTTATCATATTTTGCAATCGAAAATTAGAGTTTATGAATTTTTGAACCTCGTTTTGCGTGCCAAACTTTCTGCACGAATTTATATTTTACAAAACTTATCGAAACTTCATTTTCACCTCACAACAACATCAAAATACGCCTAGCTAACCTATCTCTGTCAACTAATCAACCAATTCACAATCTATTCTAACCAACGCAAGTGTCGGACCTCATCACATATAATATACTAAATCAAATTAAAAGCGAAACAAACGAAACAATGAAATAAACAGGACCTCATCACACAAGGTGTTGGTTTCGGCCTCCTTGTGGTTCGAACCCGCTGACGCAACCCAAACGTGTGACTCGAACCGTTTTCGACAAAACCCACTTCACCATATCACTAATCTAACATTTTTAAATACTCTCCTAGCTCGAAACATCATGAGCCAAACCGAAAATACATTTTCTTCAAAACACATTGCATGTATGTTTTTCTAAGATAGAAACCTAGGCCTCGACACAAGGATTAATATTTTGTATTCGGATCGTATTGCATGTTGGTAAAATAATGGCGGTGGTGAAGTTATTGTGGTGGTGGTCGGCCGAGCACAAAGGAGGAGGAAAAGGAAGAAAAAAATAATGTGTGTGTTTTATTACTTGTATTTATAGGAAAAATCTTTGGTAATTTGGCAAAAATAGTCCCTCTATCCTTAAGTCCTTTTAAACTTAGTACAAGCCTTTCGTTTTAGTTATTAAAATCGGCCATAAACTCGGGTCACTACTTTCGTACCGTCCTACTAAATATAGTTTTAAAATATTTAATAAAACGTTAAATCACGTAAACCTCAATTCTTGACAAGCTTTTTACAAAAACTCGGAGAATCACCATAAAACATAAAAATAAAATTAGTCGGGGCGCGTCATAGTATTTATGATGCCCAAAACGCTTAACGGTCGCGTGGTTAAACGTTGACTCGCTAAACGACTAAAAATAAAAATTTTAAATTTCCGTTCGTAATAAAATACGAAAATAATTATTTACAACAAATAAAATTTTAAATGTCGATGTTCGCTCACACGATTTTATAAAATAAATATTATGGCGTCGAATTCGCGATCGTCATACACGTCGTGAAACTCGGGTTGTTACATGCGTCAATCACCTTGAAGAAACACAACTACATTGATGCACGAGGCAGATCCAAGTCAGTAATGGCTTGGGTCCCTAAAGGAAGAAATTAATTTCCTTTTATTTTTTTTTATTGTGCAGGGGCAAGCCACATCAGTTGATACAAGATTATATTGACAGTGGATGCTCAAGGCAACATGACTAGAACCATAGTTATCTCTCAGAATTTCAAGGAATATTTGATGGAGGGTTTATGTTACATTTGGGGGGCAGGAAGCACCATGGTGGTAGAAGAATTTCTGGTAAAGGAAAACTAAAACTGTTAGCCTTGATTATTAAAATTATACTTTGGTCAATGAGTTAAAATTTCAACCTTTTTAGTGTCTCACAGATTTTGGTGTGACAAAAGAATACTATGTCCTTTTTAATGGGACAATTAATGTCTTATCTTATCTCCTAATTTAAAGTTTGCCTGATGAATGTCAGATACTTCTTAAAATTCCTAGAAAGGAAAAACATGTACAGTTTTGATTATGAAGAACATTGTTACTAAAGAGGATTTTTTTAATTTGTCTTGTTGCAAATGTTACATCAGATGAATCAATGCTCTGGCATAGGAGACTTGGTCATATTAATTTTAAGAACATAAATAAGCTTGTTAAGGATAATCTTGTAAGAGGTTTGCCTACAAAACGTTTTTGAAAATGACCCCCCAAACCTGTGTTGCTTTGTCTTAAAGGAAGCAACAAGAGAACTTTTTTGTTTATAAGTCCAGGTTCTTGGATATTCCAATTTACTAAGCCTTTGTTTATGCTTCATATGGATTTGTTTGGTCCAACCTTTGTGAGTAGTTTAATGTATAAGAATTATTTCTTAGTAGTCACTGATGATTATAGCATGCTTACTTGGGTTTTATTTTTAATAACTAAGGATGAAACCAGTGAGATTCTCAAGAACTTTATCAAAGAAATAGAAACCTTTGGAATAAGGAACAGTGAAAATAATCTGACTTGAATAATGGAACATAATTTAAGAATAAAGTTATGGATGATTTTTATAGAGAAAAAGGTATTAAGAGGGAATATAGTGTAGCCAGGACTCCTCAGCAAAATGGTATGGCTGAGAGGAGGAATATGACACTAATTGAGGCTGCTAGAACTATGTTGGCTGACTATATAAGTTACCTACCACATTTTGGGCTGAAGCAGTTAGGATGCTTGCTATGTCAAAATAAGGTTTAGTAGTCAAGCCTCATAACAAAGACACCTTATGTAACTTTTTAGAGGTTTTTTAACCAGCTCTAAGTTTATGAGACCATTTTGGATGTCTTGTACATTCTTAATACTTTAGACAATTTAGGCATTTTGGATAGGCAAAAGTTTATGAAGGTTTTTTGTTGGATTCCTTGAGTATTAAAGCTTTTTAGGGTATACATCACAAGAACCAGGAGGGAGGGTACGAAAGAAAATTGCATATTGGGGGTTTTTAGAGAATAAGCTCATTTGATAGAAAGGAATGGTCCAAAGTGGTTGTTTGATATTGATTCTCTAACCTATTATGAATTATGTACCGTTTTAGGGGGAACTGCAGGGTACAATTCACAAATGAAACTGCAGGTACACAAGGAGTACTTAATGCAGGTACATCTACTCAGAAAGAAGAAATCAGTCAAGATTGCATTGTGATGCCAATTTGGAAAGATGCTTCATACTTTGATTCACCTTCCAAAGATGTTAGTAATGGCCAACCAAACTCTGTTGCTGATGATCAAAAGCAGGTTAAAAATGGTCCACATAATGAGAGTGATGAAAAAGATAAGTCTGAAGATGATAGCAGTCCTAAGGAAGTTAATGCTGTTGGACAACATGTTAATACTGCCAGTCTTGAAGTTAATACTGGTCGTTTTGAACTTAATATTATTGATCCATCAGTGAATACTGCTAGTTCATATGAACTAGATAGCCCTAAAGACATGTTTAAATTGGGAGGTAGTCATACACTTGAGACCACTCATGTTGAGTTCTTCAGTGATGAAGATGAACCAGAAGTTGATTTGGGGAACATCACTAATTCCTATACAGTTCCAGCCACCCCCAATACAAGAATCCATAAAGATTACCCAATCAAAAATGTGATTGGAGATGTGAAGTCCTCTATTTATACAAGAAGAATGACAAAATCTACTTCTGAATAAGGGTTTCTTAGTGCTGTATATGAACAGAAAACACAGATGGTTAGAGTTTTTGAGTGATTACGACTGCGAGATTCGTTATCATCCAGGAAAGGCGAACGTGGTGGCAGACGCCTTGAGCCGAAAGGAACAGAACAAGCCACTATGCGTTCGAGCTTTAGTTATGACGATTGGGCTAAACCTTCATGTGCAAATTTTAAACGCTCAAGTTGAGGCGAGAAAGGAGGAAAATTATGAAACCGAAGATCTGTGTGGTATGATTAAGCGGCTACAGCAACGTACAGATGGGACGTTATGCTTGAAGAAGGTATTGATTATGAAGAAGTATTTGCTCCTGTGACAAGAATTGAGGCAATAAGATTGTTTTTGGCCTATGCTTCTTTCATGGGTTTTCTGGTATATCAAATGGATGTAAAGAGTGCTTTCTTATATGGAACCATAGAGGAAGAAGTCTATGTTACTCAACCACCAGGATTTAAAGATCCTGATTATCCAGACAAAGTTTACAAGGTAGTCAATGCACTTTATGGTTTGCATCAAGCACCAAGAGCATGGTATAAAACTTTGGCTAACTATCTGTTGAGCAATGGGTTTAAAAGAGGCAAGATAGATCATACATTATTTATCAAGAAGCAAAAAGGGGATATTTTGCTTGTACATGTCTATGTATATGACATTATCTTTGGCTCTACAAACAAGGAGTTATGTACTGGATTTGAGAAGCTAATGAGGGATAAGTTTCAGATGAGTTCTATGGGAGAACTTACTTTCTTTCTAGGATTACAAGTACAACAGAAGGAAAATGGAATATTTATCAGTCAGGATAAATATGTAGCTTAGATTTTGAAAAAATTCAACTACTCTAATGTAAAGTCTGCTTGAACTCCTGTTGATTTAGAAAAATCTTTGGTCAAGGATGAAGATGCTGATGATGTTGATGTACATCTTTATAGATCAATGATTAGGTCCTTGATGTATCTCACAACATCTAGGCTAGATATTATATTTGCAGTATGTGCATGTGCCAAATTCTAAGTTACATAAAAGACATCCCATCTCTTAGCAATTAAGAGAATTTTTAGATATCTGAAAGGCAAACCAACATTAGGCCTTTAGTATTCTAGGGATTCTCCATTTGAACTAGTTGCTTATACAGATAGTGACTATGCTGGAGCAACTAAAGATAGGAAGTCTATAACTAGAGGTTGTCAGTTTTTAGGAAATAGGTTGATATCATGGCAATGTAAGAAGCAAATTGTGGTTGCTTAGTGCTAGTTGTTGTGGACAAGTACTCTGGATTCAAAATCAATTGCTAGATTATGGGTATAATTTCATAAATACTGTCATTAATATTGACAATAACAATACTATCTGCATTATTGAAAATCCTATTTAACATTCTAAAACAAAACATATAGAGATTAGGCATCATTTTATAAGAGATTGCAATGCTAAAAAGTTAATATAAATGGTTAAAATCTATACTGATCATAATGTTGCAGATTCTTTCTTACAAAAGGTTTTGATGTGGAAGGTTTCAGTACTATAGTCTAAAGAATTAGAATGCTTAATTCCTTATGTTACATCTCTTGTGTCTTTGTAAAAGTTTTGTAAAGGATTAGTACTGTTAGTCTTGTCAATTAGTACTGCTAAGTATAATTAGTACTGCTAGTTATACTTAAGACTGCTTGTTAAAACTATTAGTCATACTTAACACTGTCAAGAAGAAAATACTTTAAATTGTGTATTTTTGGCTATGGACTAACACCTGCAGGCTAAGCATATTGAATACCTGATGTTGAAACCTTTACCTCTGAAGTATTGTTTGAGGGGAGGCTACTTATTTCAATATACAGTCAAGCATGGATGGAAGGATATGTAATATCAAAAGTGTGTTAAAAAGAATCAAAAACATCTAGGCATGTCAAAAGACGACGCGCGACGACACAAAGTACCTCGTTAGTGGCCCCCCTGTAAAGGTTGGTGATGAGGCTGTCCATAAGGAGTTGGGTGACAGAATGGAAAGGGCTGCCACTACTGCTTCTAGCTTAGAAGCAGAGCAGGACAGTGGTAACATCAATAGGACCCAATCTATGGCAACACTTAATGAGCCAAGTCCTTAAAGAACTGATTCGGGTAGTGGTCCCAAGTGCCAAGATATCATATTAGGGGGTGTAGATGCTTTAAACTGGTGTTTGAGACTATATCTAAACAAATCCAATGATCCACCGTCTCAAGACGTTAACACATTTGGTTGTGGTAGAGGACAGTATGTAACTTATGGAATAGACGGGACTCATTATACTCGCTCTCTGGTCTGAATTTGTGAGGGAAAAGAAAAGAGAGATATAGTGAGATGAAAAACAGATAGAGAGTTGTGTGATAAAAACAGGAAGAGTGAATTGGTGAGCAAAAGGAATTGAGAGATAATGTGAGCATAAAAACAGAAAGAGAGATTGTGAGTACCAAGATTTGGTAATGGAAATGATTTTAGGATGAAATTGAGGTTAAAACTGCTATCTCAAAGTTAGTACTGCTGGGCATTACTTAGTACTGCTAGGCATTACTTAGTACTGATGAACATGTTTTAGTACTGTTGGGCTTAAACTTAGTACTGTTAGGCTAAAATTAGTACTGCTGGATGACCATTAGTACTGTTTGAGCCATAACAGAATTTCCTTCACTAATTCTAGCCGTTGAGATATTTTCGCCAACTGCCTTGTTTATAGCCTATAGGGTTTGACTAATTAAAGAATACATGATCTTTCTATAAATTCATAAGATTTCTTCAAGATAAGAACAAAATTCTTTCAGTCAGTCAAATCACAACCCTACGCGCTCTCTTATTATTATCTCATATTAGTTTTGTCAACCTTAATTCTCTCATAAAACGAGCCTAAACCCAGAACTTTCACTCGTATTTTTCTCTTAGCAAATGCCAAATTTTGAGTTTTGCGACAAAACAACATGGTGGCCTTCTTATAGCAAGCCAGAGTGGATGTGAAATCCTTTCATCAATAATTGGGGATTTTCTAAATGATGTTATATCATGTATGCCTCTTATTGAGAATACCAAGATATTATATTTCTTAACTAACTGGTTTTAGGGAACAGCTACTGCTAGAAAAACTGATGTGATGGGAGTGGACAATTAAACTGCTAGCATTGATGGACAAGTCAAGACTATCACTAAAGCATCTCTAAGAAGACACCTCAAGTTGGAAGACTCTGATGGTATTACTTCTTTACCAAATACAGAGATTTTTGAGCAACTTGCTCTTATGGGATATGTGTCTGATTCTGCTAGACTTACTTTTCAAAAGGGACACTTTTCTCCCCAGTGGAGGTTTTTCATTCATACAATCCTTCACTGATTAAGTCCAAAGACAACAACTTAGGAGTAATTTAGTAGCAATATAGCAACTGCTATAATGTGCTTGGCCACAAACAGGACTTTCAATTTTTCAAAAATGATCTTTGATGCTATGGTGAAGAATTTGGATAGCACACACAAGTTTTGAATGTATCCAAGATTTCTTCAAATCTGTTTAAACAAACAAAAGAGACTTCTTCAACCTCACACCAGAACTTATCCTACTCCTACCCTTACATAAAAACTGTTTAGCAACATGAAAAGGGTTTCCAAGGGTTATTCTGGGGTAGACTTTTCTCTATTTCCTACAATGATCACTACACATGAGTTATCTCCTTCCAGAATAACATCTTCACCATCCTTATCACCTCAAACATATCAATCACCTCAATCATCACCACTTAGGGATATAACCAGACAAGATGCTGAGATTGCTTAGTCTCAGTTTCAAACTCAAACCCAAGTAGCAGATGAGGCTGCATTCACAAGTGTGGATGTTGATGCTGGAGGGGCTGCCACTACTGACATTGGCTTAGAAGTAAGGGGTTTTTTCAGGTGGCCAGCGGTACCATGCATGACCCTACCGGGACCCCATGATTCACCTCTCCTAAGAGTTTACATACTTGGAAGTGATGAGGGCAGTCTGTAACAAAATCAATCAATGGATTTGGTTACCAAGTTGACTGATAGAGTTAAAGTTTTAGAGAATGACATGCAACAAACAAAGAAGGTTTATAGTTCTGCTCTTACAAAGCTCATCTTAAGAGTGAAAAAGTTGGAGAAGAGAGTCAAAACAAACAAAGCTAGGAGAAGGGCCAAGATAGTTATTTCAGAGGATGAAAATACTGAAGAGGATTCTTCCAAACAGGGGAGGAAGATCTCTGAAATTGATAAAGATCCTACAATCTCATTGGTACAACTTGAGCAAGACATGGAATATGATTTTGATGTTAGTACTGCTGAAGGATTTACTACTGCCAGTGTACCTGTTACCACTGCTAGTGTGACTCTAGAAGTTAGTACTGCTGCTGCAAATTTAGTGTACATCAGAAGGAGTGCAGAAAAGATAAAAGATAAAGGAAAAGCTATTATTAAAGAAGATGAATATGTTTAGAAGAAGACAAAGAAGCAACTAGAGCAAGAAAACTTGAGCATGAAGAAGCTATTAGATTGCAAGAACAGATTAATGAAGAAGAAAACCAAAGGATTGCTAGGGATGCATAAATAGCTAAACAGTTACAAGAAGAATTTGATAGAGCAAGACAAGAACAAGAAGTTGTAGCTGAAGCTGATCAAGCCTATAATATTGATTAGAGTGATCCTACTATGCTAAGATATCATGCACTTCAAAATAGATCTTTCTCTGTAGCTGAAGTCAGGAAGAACATGTGCATGTATTTGAAAATTCAGGGAGGTTACAAGCAGAGTCATTTCAAAGGAATGAGCTATGGAGATATTAGACCTATATTTAAAAGAGTATAGGATCAAAATAATGCTTTTGTACCTAAGGATTCTGAGATTGAAAAGGAAGTGATGAAAATACATGGATTTAATTTTCAACAAAAGTCTAGTAAAAAGAGATCAAGAGAAGATTCTGATGAAGACAATGCCAAGAAACAGAAACTAAAGGATGATGCTGAGAAGAAAGAGCTTAGAGATAGCATGGAAGTAGTTCTAAGGGATGATATTGCTATTGATGTTGAGTCTCTTGCTACTAAATACCCAATAGTTGACTGAAAGACACATGTTTTGACAGAAAATATGATGTAGTATCAAATCATCAGAGCAGATGGAACTTCTAAAAACTACAAAATATTTAGTGAAATGCTTGATGATTTTGATAGGCAAGATGTCCTGGATCTACACAGACTAGTACAAGAAAGGTATGATACAACAAGTCCAGAAGGATATGACTTGTTACTTTGGGGAGATCTGAAGATCTTATTTGAGCCTAATGAAGAAGATGAAATATGGAATAATCAACAAGACTACAACTTGATAAGCTGGAGATTATTTGACTCATGTGGAATTCATATGTTGTTGATGCATATTGGAATTGCTATTCACATGATAATAGAGAAGAAATGTCCTCTTACTTAAGAAATGCTTTCAAGGATGTTAAGTAGAAGACTAGAGGTTGATCAAGAAAGTGAAATGACATTTAAACTTCTCAGGTTTATAAGGTCTCATCTTCTGAAGTAGAAGAATGTTTTGAAGAATCCTCTCAGAAAGGTTTAATTCAAGAAACTTGATGATTTGAAGGTACATCATAAGTTTAGGGGAGGATTGTTAGGAATTAAACTCATTAGACTTAGTACTGCCAAGTCAAAGTGTTAATACTGCTTAAGTCATAACTGGCAGTATAAACCAGTTAGTACTGCTAGAAGAATGTTAGTACCGCTAGGTATAAGTTAGTACTGCTAGTACTGAACTTAACACTACTAAAAGGATTTATACTACTGATAAAGACCGAAGACTGCATGAAGATAAAGACATGTGAAGAGGTGTAAGGACGTGTTAAAAGATATGTATTAGTTATCTTGTGTATATTCTATATATTTAGAGAGATATGCATATAAGCTTAATGTTTTAGAAGATTCATAGTTATCTTGTAAAGGACTCCTTGGTGTATAAAAGGAGATCCTAGGTTATGGTTTAGATATAGATAAATCAGTATTTCTTTGTAGCTTTAAGGTTGTAAACCCTAGTACTAGACAGAGTACTCGTATTATTCATCATAATAATATTGTAGCTTTTTGGTTATATTCATTGTTCATTCATTCTACTGCATCATAGTTTACTATTATATTGATATTCTTCTAAGTACTAAAGAGTAGATTCCGCATACTCTTAGTATCAACAAAGTTTCTAGCATAGTTGTCTTGAATCTATTCAATACAACTAACCCTTTACAAGGTTTGCAAGATCTAGTTGGGATCAACACTTCTCAACACATTCCCCTAGAGAATGATAACAACTCCAAGTCTTGCCTATACTACACTGCGGCAATTAGGTGCACTGCCTAGGGGATTGTAAAACTTCCTGCGAAGTCCTTACAAACCGCACATCAAGTTTTTAGCGCCGCTGCATGGGGAATAGTTAGGTTTTGAATTTTTTTTAACTTAGGTCTACTCGCTTGATTCATATCAAGTGAGATTTTAATTTTAGTAAATTAGCTTTCTTGTAGTCTATCTTTTCTTTGGGTTAATTGCTTTGTAATTCTTTTTCATTGACCTCCATGGGAGACGAAAATCCTATCTGTACTCTTGGAGATTACTCCAAACCCAGCCACGAGGGCTATCAAAACACCATTAAGCTCCCTAACATGAATAATGTGGTGCCTCTGCGATCCGACACCATCCGGTTGGTGCAAAATGGATGCTCTTTCTAGAACTTCGGTTTGAGGTTCCAAACTAACATCTCAAGGATTTCTTAAAACTTGTAGACTCACTTGACCTTGATGTTGCAAATAGGGAAAGGACGTGCCTGTGTTTATTTCAATTTCCCCTTCACGATCAAGCTAGCTATTGGCTTAAACATCTTCTAACAGGATCCATCTTCACATGGAAGGATCTTACTACTCGTTTCCTTGCTAAATTCTTTCTACCGGGAAGGACTGCAAAACTCCGCAATGACATCCTGATGTTCCAACAACATTAAGGAGAGTCTCTTTATGAAGCATGGACTCGTTTTAAGGACTTACTCCAAAAAGTCCCTCATCATGGCATCGATCTTTGGCTTTAAATCCAAATATTTTATGACCATGTTAATCCCATCACAAGGAAAACCATCAGAAATGCCAAAGAATCCTGTGCACTATTAAAGGACCTATCCCTCTATAACAATGAAAGTTGGAATGACCCAAGGGACTTTGCTAAACTGGTCAAGACAATCTCTTTGCCTCATCATGTCCCGAGTACATCTGACCGTCATCTCATTGAGCTTGAGAATCAAGTCCAATGCTTGATGGAAGCTCATCTTGCTCCTAAATAACCTATTCAAGTGAACAAAATCACTTCTTCATGTGAGATTTGCAGTGGTCCCCACGACACTTAGTATTGCATAGAAAATCCCGAGAAAGCTTTTGTTGATTATGCGTCCTCGCGTACCGACGAAGCGGGAGGCAAGTGGTACACTTTCAAACCCGAGCAAAACAATCTTGGTGACACCAATAATCCGTCATGGAAAAGTCACCAAAACCTTAGGTGGAGGCAACCTTAAAATTCACAAAACAATTTTTCAAACCCACCTAACCATTTTTAACCCAACGGTTCAATCCTGAACAACTCCTTCAACAATAATCCTCAAAGTTTTAATAATTAATAAAATCTTAAAGGATTGGTGTCTAACTTCATGGCATTTTAAGATGCTAGATTATCCGAGTTTGAAGTCGATTTCAAACAACAACAAAGTGAGATGACCAATAAAATTAACACAGTCTTGAAGGCCATCACTAATCGAATAACGAGAACACTCCTAAGTGACACGATTAAGAACCTGAAACAAAATGCTAACTCCAACTCTCTAGTTTTGTCTGCTCTTTCTTACCCAATGGAAGACCTCCAATGCTCAACCCGTATCCACAGTTCGATCAATGCCATCATGATATGTCCCAAGCATCCAAACAAATCCTGTGATGACGGGTCAGAAGAATAAGGGCGAGAAGAGAAAGGAAACCCCAAAAACATCAACACCACCCCATCCTCACCACCTGATCCATTAATCTCATTTCTCATATACAAAGTTTGTAAACTCAATTCGTTCCTTGAGTCATTCGGTTTGGTTCCCTGGTCATCAGACACAAAATTTGTTTGCACAAAGGAGGATGATAGAGACGTAATGTTTATTGAAATAATTAAGAAGTATGATGATTCTCGTAAACATGAACTTGAAGAAGATGAAAATGCATTGACAAGAGGATGGGGAGTAGAGTACTTTTACATATTTCTAACTAGGAGCGAACTAGCATACCATAAGTGCCTAATATGTGGCCTAATTCCATCCATGTTTTTAAGGAACCCCATCATTGTAGGAAGAAGTCTGTCAAACCTGAAATACCATGCAACATAGGACATGTACATGTGGAAAAAGCCTACATAGATCTCATCTCCCCCTAAACATTATGACCCGAATGATGTATAATTAGATCATGAGAAGAAAACTTGACCTAAGGGAAGATCCGAATAGAGGAGTGAGAAACTTCACAGGAAGAATTAAAGGAATGCATATCTTCATAGGAAACTTCATCTATGTTTTAAAATTCATGATTGTTGAGGATATTAGTTCAATTATAGACCCTAGTCTATCACAAGTAGTTTTAGGTAGCCTTTGTGGGAATTATTCCAAATTGCGCATGACTTTTCTTAGGAGTGTAAGGGTTTTCGTATAAGATAGATGAATTTACCTATAGATGCTCCATTAGATGAATTAATATTAATTCTCTATCAGATTTTGTGAAAGAGTAACGAAATCCATCCTACTTTCTGGAAACAAGGGGGAAAAAGGAAGATAAAGAGAGAGGAGTTAGACTATGTGTGAGTAAGTTTTTTGGTTAATAAAGAAATGTATAGAGCTTGGACCCGAATATTTGACTACGCTTGAAGACGAAGGAGGAGTTACATAAGGACGTGTGACTCTGAGTCTAGCTAAAAGACTCTCTAATAAACAAAAGCGCTTGTCGGGAGGCAACCAATATTTTAGTTTCCCACGTTTAGTAGTGTCTTGTGTGTTTTAATCCTTTATTATTTGTTTTTATATGTTTGAAATATTTATTTGATCATGCTTTGTTTTGTTCTTAACCTCGTCTTAATTGAAACGCCCCTTTTACTAGACTCAAAATGACCAAAATTTTACACTTTTTATAAAAACATAAGACCGGGAATGACTTTATGTCATTCCTTAACGAACTGATAAAATTACATTACCATTTAACCCTTGGAAGTATTATTATCATAAAGTAGACCCAATAATCTTTCAAACGATATTAGGAACAACTTGTAACTCTTTACAGTTTGAATTTTAAGTCAATTTTTTTTTTGGAAATCTGCAGAACTCTCCAGCCGGGCGGCTGGCGAGCAGCCGGGTGGCTGAACAGCCAGTCGGGCGGCTCATTCTGCCTGGACACTTCAAAACTCTTTTCCTTCCGGAAAAATAATTTAACGAACTCGATACTTCATAAAACTTTCCAAAATTTACCATAACATCATAAAGCTTATAAAAATATAAAGTTTCAACGTTTTCATTACACGAAGACGCGTTTCACTAAAACGGGACAAGATTCACTACATAACTCCAAATTGACCCATTACACAAACATGTAATTTCCAAACATGCACACTCTTAACTAAAAGATGTTATGACATTACCATAACATCTGAAATCTAACCATACAACATCATGACCCATGTCAATTGAAGTAGTTAGTTTTGGTTAATTACCAAACACCCCTTTAAGTACCTACACCAATGTGCTAACTACTTTGTTTTTACACATAGACTTGACCCTTACAAAACTAGACACAATATAATATGACTACAATGTTGCGACTCCAAAATGAAGATGACCCAAGAATTAACATGAGAAATATACCCAAAATAACAATTGACTCTTGGGGCTTCAACTTCATGATTTTTTTGATCTAAAGATAGACTTCTACTTACTAAATCCAAAAGTGCTACTACAATAGGGCCAAGCTATTTCAGCTCCTTACCTTTATCAACACCACTTGAACCTACAAAAACACAACAAGTACAATCCGTAAGCAAAACGGTTAGTAAGTATATGACATAATCAACATTCATCAAATTATAACTAGTTATTAACTAGCTAAAACATATCAAGGAGTATAATTATACATTAACACATACGTTAATAAGCATACAAATTATGCTAACATTTACAACACTAGCATTGGATCCAAGCTAATTAACATTTACAACTCCTTGAAAACATTAATTCATACACATCATAATTCATTAAAATGACATTATGATAACTTTAATAGGATTCGTCAATATACTTACCTTGATTTTACTTCTAAAATTCTACTTGAAACTCAAAGCTTGATTCCTCCTTTTGCTACCTATAGGGAGATTAACCCTAATAACAACTAATTTGTGACAACCATGACTTGAGCAGGTTAGTCAAACCGTTAGTGTTGACCTAAATGCCTGTTGCAAAGTATGGTTTATGTGATTCTATGTGTTTATATGTGTTTTATGTGTTTATGAGGTATTGGTAACCAATCTATTGACTGTGATCATCTCAATGAGATTAGAATGATGGGGAAATTTATTGAGTTCATTTCGTTCATTTTTAATGACAAAGAAATGATTTTTAATAATTGAGCGATTGTAAGTTAACTGTGTAAGTATGTATACGTATACGTGTTTCGTGTTAGTTATCCAAGATAGGTTTAACTTTTTAGTGTTAGATTAAGAAAAATGTAAAATTTCTATTTTTAGAAATTTAGGTTGGAAATGAAAGGTTATTTTAAGAAAGGTAGTAAACTGCGTTTATGCAAAAAGGTTTAGTCAAATAAGTAAATATTTTTACAAAAACTTAAGGTTTTAATTGTAAATAGTTAATTAAAAAAATATATATATATAAATATATATATTTCGGCCGAGTAAGGTTAAAAAAAAATAAATTAAACTCCCAATTCTAATCTAAACCTAATTAGACTTAAACTAAAACTCTACTAGGAGGCTTATAAATATAAATCATAAACCCCTTCTCCCCCCTCACTTGGGTTCGACCGGCCATAGAGAAGAGGAAGAGAGAAGATGATTTTTTTTAGGGTTTTACTTTTAAGGTACGATCCAATCTTTTAATTTTAGTTTGTTTATAATTCTAGTAACTTAATTATGATGGATTAGGGTTTAAATTAGGGTTTATAAATTAGGGTATTTAATTTTCATAAATTTTATGTTATAATGATGATGGTTTAATCATTAGATCGATTGGATTAGCGATAAGATCATGCGTTAGGGCTTAGATCACTCGAATTAGATGTTTAATTCACTACAGAAAGTTAGGCAGTATTGTAACGAGCATAACTCAATCATAAAGATCAATAATAATTAACAAAATATGGAGATAACCTCAGGGCTCAGAGAGTTCTATTTCCAAAAAACGTTGGCCGCATGAGTTTTTAAGGTCGGGAAGTGGGTCAAATGGTCATTACAAAATCAGTGTGTAAACCAGTGATGAATTTCAGTTTTGATTTTTATTTTTCTAAAAATACTTAGACATTGAGTTAGAGGCTCTAAGTCACGTGGGAGTTAGTTTATATATTGTGTGTGTTCTCTGAATTTTGGCTAATGTCACAGTGAGGTCTAAGTTAGTTAACCAATGTCATACTTTTAGAAAGTCAGATTCTGGATGAATTCTAAACACTTTGGATTAATGAATTTCTAAGGGGTATTTGTAAAAGGGTAGTGGATTTAGGAGAGCTATGAGAGGTTCATAGGACAATTATACACGGTTCCCGCCCCCCCCACGCCCCCCATTCCCCCCCTCCCCCGCCCCCTCCATTTTGGTTTGAATTATGGGAGTGTTTAAGTAGTGCGTTTAGGGCGTGCAAGTAAGAGTAAAATTCTGCTTAAAACCAGAAAGTTTAAAATGTAACATTAAAGGGTAAAGGGCATGTGTCGGAGTTGGAAAAGGATTAAAACGAGTAGGGAACAGTGGTAGATAGCTTAGATATTCATCATTGTTGAGGTTACATCATATTGGGTTGAATTCCTAATTGATGGTAGCTTATAATGTGTTTAATTGTTTAGATTGTTCGTGAAATTTTGTGAAGTTTTGTTGGATCCTTTTGGAAGCAAAGCATCAGGTGAGTTTCATAGTCCCTCTTTTTAATGTTTTTACATTAGGATGGAAATGATGCAAAGATGTTTTGAATGTGTTTAATCGCTGCAATTATTTGGTTTTACTTGAGGCATGAACGTTTATGTGGTTATTATATGTGGTATGCTTAATGTTGTTATGATATCTGTGTGATTCTGGTTAGAGGGTAGTGCTTCTACTTATTCTAAATCTAATTGGAGGATTGAAATAAGATCCCATTTCTGTGTGATTCCGGTTGGAGGGTAGTGACTCTACTCATTCCAAATCTAACTGTAGGGTTGAAATAATACTCCATTCTATGTGATTCTGATCGGAGGGTAATGAATTACCCCATGTTTGTTATGTGGATCGTGGGCACGTTCCGTCCCGTTATGAATGATTGTGAATTGTTTGATAGCCTATGTGATAACTAGATTAAATTGTTCTGCCATGATATGTTATGATAATCGTAGCAAAATCGTTTTATTTAAAGATTGTATTAGTGTCTTAAACCTATGACTCTCACCAACTGTTGTGTTGACGTATTTTAGCATCATTTTCAGGTGAGCATCATGAGGTTAGGCGAAGTGGCTAGAAAGAGACTGCTAGGGTTGGATGGGAGTTTGCTCCTTTATTAGTTATGTTTGAATGAACCTTGTTGGATGTTTTGATTTTATTAGGATCGTGGTTTTATTTTCCTTGTATTGGGGAGACTCCTTTCATTAATACAAGATGATGTTTTGTTCTGAATTATCGATATCGTCATGACACATTGTGTACTATGACTCATTTATGCATTTTAGAGTTTCTCTATTTTCGACACCATTATGTTGTGATGATATCCATGACGTTACGCCTCGTGTTTCCGCCTTGGCGGGGTGTGACAGATTGGTATCATAGCTGATGGTTATAGAGAATCTAGGTACGGTCGAAGCCTCTAGTAGACATAGCTTTAAGGGTTTCCCTCATATAGATGCATTTAGGGCTTATGTGTAAGTATATACTAATTATGCTTATTTTCCCAAAGTTTCATAAAGTACCTCATACTATATACTATATATATATATATATATATATATATATATATATATATATATATATAAGTTGAGTTTTTCTTTGTTATTTCGAGATCCGTGTCCTGATATAGTCTATGTTTTTGTGATCTATTATAGTATGTCTCCTCTTATCCGTAGAAAATATCGTACTTCAGTGGCTTTTGCAACTGGGTGTAGGGGGATTAACAAAAGCAGTCGGTGTAACCGCAAGATTCGAGTTCCCATTGCTATGTGGTCGTGTAAAGTTGAAGAAAATATGACGTTGAAGGAGGTTGACGGAAAAACAATCCAGGAGTTTGAAACGAAGATAATTGCCAAGGATGACACTATCACCAGAGTTCCGGGAACATTTCAAGATTACGAAATGTCAAAAGAAGAGTTAGTGGAACGACCAAGGAAACGCGACCTGTACGGATTTGTAGATCATCCACAACTTCAACAAAGGAGTCATAGGAGTGAGTTTGCACCACGACGACTATCCCAGCCGGATGGTAACATGAATGGATGGTTATTAGAGGACGAGGACGAAGTTGAAAGGAATGAAGTAGATTCAGACCTTGAGTCTACTACAAGTAGCAAGCCTGTGTAGGAGAAGACAACTAAAGCTGATCGTGACCGTGCTTCTCATCACTGCCCATGGTGTTCTAAGTAATTGTTACGTTCTAGCTTGTTTTGTTTTCTTTTAGCGTTTGGAGCCATGTTAGGAATGTTATTTTCGATGTTGGATTTTAAGTATTAATAATAAAAGTGATTATTAGGATTATTCTTTGTGTTATTTGTTGGGTTTATTTATTTTAAGGTGTTATGTGGTGTGTTTTAATTGTATGAAGTGTCTTCATAGGAGGGAGTACAACTGTGAAAGGGGGCATCTATAATTATGGTGGCCAACATAATTATACATGCACCACAACACAGGTGGACTTGCAAGTATGATTACATGGATTATTGTTGACGTGTAGTATGTATGCATATGGTTATTGATAGTATGATAAAATCATGATCCGTATTATTTCGTCTAATGAATATAATTTTTCTATCTTATCGCGCTCTCCTCGCGCCCTACCCAAATGACGGAATGTTTGCGTCCTAGCAGTAACAAACACCAATGAAGAACTTCGACGTTGTACTCTTATCGAGCAGCACTACAAGCCATCACACTCAGTAGCCTAACATTACAAATTAATGCTAATAATAGTAATAAACAGGTGGTGGAAATGGAAATGATGGGATCAACGAATGCTCTTTTTAAGACATTCCCAATCTTGCTAATCCATGGAGCTACGATGAAAGGTGGATGCGGATAGCGCTTACTCGTTGGATCGAGGAAACTGGAAATGCTGTAATTGATAACAGTGGGTGTACCTGAGAACCAAAAAGTAGATGATATGCTACTAGCTCACTAGTGAATAGGCTTTGTCTTGGTGAACACTCAATGTCAAGCAGAGGACGTGTGGGCTGCAACGGCTATATCATGGAACTATTTTAAAGCATTAATGGTTGAAGAATTCTGCCCAAGTAATGAAATGGAGAAGTTGGAGAATGAGTTCTGGAATCACAAGATGGTGGGAGCTAATCACGCTTCTTACACCGATAGGTTTCATGAGTTGGCCAAGTTGGTCCCACACTTAGTGACACCTGAGTCATCTCGTATTAAGAGGTACATTGCTGGACTGGCTCTTGAGATTAGAGGAATGCTTCAGGCAACCCAACCAACTACTATTCAGAATGCAATACTAAGGGCTGGAATACTTACTGATGAAGCAGTCAGCTGTGGTACCTGACAAAGGTAGTGTAAGAGAAAAGGAGTGGAGGAGCCATAGTTAGCTAGGAGGATCTTGGAAAGACAACAAGAAGGCAAGGACGGGAACTAGATTTGTGGCGACAGCCCCTACTAGAAATGAGACTGTTGGATATTATCCAAGGTGTTCCAAGTGCTATACTCACCACCTAGAAAACAGAACGTGCAGACTATGCTTTAACTGTCAGAAGCCGGGTCATTTCGCTAAGGATTGTTAGGCTCCAAATAGACAAGCAGCTCTAGTGAATGATGTAAGAATGGATAACAATCCGAGAGTATGCCATGAGTGTGGTAGTCCAGATCATTTCCGCAATACTTGTCCCAAGTTAAATCGAGCGCCTGTACAAACTGGGAATCAATTGGCTATAGAGGGCAGTCAAAACAATAGGAGCAATGGAAAACAAGTTAGAGGAAGAGCTTACAATGTGAATGTGAATGCAATGGAGGCGGTCCAGGATCCTAACATCGTAACGGGTACGTTCTCTCTGAATGATCACTTTGTTACCGTATTATTTGATTCTGGAGCCAATTTTAGTTTCATATCTACTGAATTTGCGCCCCTACTTAATGTGAAACCTAGTATTGTGAATCCTGGTAGAAGTAGCTGATGGTAAGAAAGTAGAAGTAAGGATTGAGTTATTGTTGACTGGCAAAATTTGACAGGAAGTTCTTCTGTTTAGGCATACAACTTAATACTTTAGGTCTTGGGATAGTTTCGAGTGTTGTGGGAATAGACTGGTTTTGTCCCAGCATAAGGCTTTGTAATCGTATGTCATGAGAAAGTTAGTAGAAATACAGTGGAGGTTGGTAGGATCCTTAGGGTCATGGAGACACGGGCGGTAGGAATCACAAAGCGTTAAAGAGTTCAAATGTGGATGACTGTTATCCTTTGAATTTATTGGTCGAAACATGGAAGTTCGGTCACTCTATGATGGAGCTTCGGTCTTTAATGATAGTTAATCTAATATTGTATATGTTTCAGGTTTAATCCCAAGCAAAACCCGAGCCTGGGTCCTAGTTAAATATCCCGCGCGTACCTTTAGCGTGACGGGGTATATAAGCTTTTTCTTATTTAGAAAAAGGAAGTTGTTCAAAATTCTAATAATATCTTTTCTCTTTTCTCTCATCTCTCTCTAGTTTCTCTCTCTAAACAACTCAATCTTTCTTTATCTCTTTTCTTGGTTCGATTTCGTGATCGATTATATGAAGTGACGTGTTACGGGATCCTACAATTGGCATCAGAGCTTCAAGGGTGGATTTGTGTTTGATTCTTGTGGTTAATTAGCAAATTTTGTGAAAAAAAGCCCACGGCTCAAATTTTTTTTGGGTCTAATGGGTTGTTATTCTTGATCTTCACTTGTTCTACACATCAAAAGGTAAGAGTGCTACAAATTTCGTGTGTTATACAAGCTTAAAATTCGAATTATAAGCTTTAAAAGGTTAGTGTTCTTCGTGGAGAGTTGCCTAATTTTGGACGATTCTCAAAGAAATACGAGTTAAGGTGTGTTTAAACTTGATATACACACTTAGTATTGCATGTTAGAGCTTTGGTTCGTGGCTTAAACGCTTATTTGAGTGATTTTGAAAAAATCGAGCTTGGTGTTCATAATGGCGGTTTGGTAAGATAAGGGACAAGATCCACGATTTAAGGAAATAGTCAACGGCGGTTTGATTGGACCAAAAAGCGAGTGCCAAAAACAGCGAGTTGCATTCTAAACGGCGAGTTTAAGTTGCTAACGGCGAGTTGCTAAACGGGCGATGGTTGCTAAAATGGCGAGTTAGCTTAAACCGCGAGTTATCAAACAGCGAGTTACTTAATTGGCAGCGGGTTTTACTAGAATTTTTTTTTGTGAAGAAATGGGTTTCAGTAACAGCCATAATTTTGTTCCGTTAGTACGTTTCAGGCCCGTGACCTCTCAAATCGAAGAGAAAAACGAGGACGGATCATGCTGTAAAACCACCCTTTAGCTAGTTAAGGATTTTTTCAGGCCCAAATGCTCGTTTACTTATGATTTTTATTGACATTTTTCAGTTTTTTAGAATTTGTGTTAGACTTGTTTTTGTTCTAGCTCACGGCCCATCTGTATTTTTAGGCCCGTTTCAGTTTGGTGAGCCTATTTAAACAAACAGCTTTAACCCTAGCCAGAAAATTATCTGTTTTTAGACAATTAAATCATTGGCCGCTGATTCCGAATCAAATCATTCACGGTTTTCTATTGATTTTGTAAAATCCCGTTAAATTTTTATCGGTTATAATCATAGACTTGTAAAATCCCGTAAACGTCTATTGTATTCAAAACCACAACATCAATCACATCATATCCACTTAAGATCCAACAAAAATTTCACTCTTCATAATTCACGATAAAATGGGAACCAAGGTTACTTCATCTTCGGGTTCAATTTTAGAGGAACTAGAGATACAGAAACTGCAGATGCAAGCAAAGATTTTCAAAGAAAACTCCTTGAACAAATTAAATGCACTTAAATCAACCACTCAACTTCTCGAAAGACAGAGTATATTGTATCAACAAGCTTTTGCACAACTCTTTGGTGATAGTGTCAGAACCTTCAAGTTTCAGTTATCTCAACACATGAATAACTTAGAAACACTTCTCAATGCAGAAACACTTCACGAGATGGATTCCAAATCCGCTCTAAGTGTGATCAAAGTACAGTTTAAAAGGTTCATTAACTCTGACTTGTTAAAGCCTCTCGATATTTATTCAAGATCTTTTTCATCAGATCAAGAAGTAAGAGAAATCTTCAGAGATTACACTAAAATGACAGCTCAAACATTCAAGGAAACAATCATCCAGAACATGAACTCCATTGAGCAATGTATAATAGAAAGAGCAAGTCATGAGCAAGAGCTTAAGATGACGTTGAAAAAGTTGAGTGAAAGACAGTTGCAGATTCAACAGTGCAAGGTTCAAGAGGTTCAATCATGTTCCACTGCAAGCTGAGCAAGCTGATTGGCTAGAGGACACAAATGAAGAGATTGATGAACAAGAACTGGAAGCACATTATAGTTTCATGGCGAAGATTCAGGCGGTCTTACCTGAAGAATCCAGTTCAACTGAACAGCCATTGGAACAGGTACAAAAAAATGATGAAAATAATGTGTTTGCCAATGAAAGACAACATTCTGTGAAACATGCTGCAGAATGTGCTGATGAGCGTGCTGCGCTTGCTAATTTAATTGCAAATTTAACTCTTGATACTGAGGAAAACAAAACGATTTTAAAGCAATTAAAGAAAGTAAACGCATTATTGACTCAAGAATTAGAAGAGTGCAAAACTAACCTTGATGAGACTATTAGGGCTCTGGGGGAGGCTACTAGTTGTCGGGATAGTTGTCTAATTGCACTTCAGAACAAACAGAATGAGTTTGAGAAGTACAAAGCCTTTAATGACCAGACGATTGATTATGAGATTCTTCAAACAAAGTTAAATGAAACTCTAGGACTATTAGCTTTAAAAGACATTGAAATTAAAGAAGGTTTGAAAACTAAAGCCTATGAAATTTCAGTTCTCAATCAGAAACACGATGAATTAGTCAAAAATAGTCTTTTAACAAAGTCACAACTGGAAGGTTATCTCAAAGAGAACAAAAAGGCCATTTCGGATTTAAAGGTTAAGGAAGATAAAGATATTGACAAGATGATTGAAATGGACAAACAGTTAAAGTTTTCTTCCATTACTTTAACTTCTTTAAAGAGGGCCGTTTGAACTCCTGCAAAGTGTTCTTTAAGAGTTTTGAAAAATGGAATAACTTCAGTGAGGTAACATCTTTTTGTTTGCTCAAAACCTCTTTCCCCTTCTGTAACACCTGTTGGGGTGATTCTCTTTTTGCAAGTTTTGTCAAATTCCGTAAAAAGTTGTGTGAGTACATAAAGATTAATCTTCACTTGACTTTTAGTTGGAAGAACTCTGGGGACAAGCTTGACAGGAGTATTGGGTGGATACACTGTCAATGCTGAAAGTGGTTTTGGAACTGAGGTCTCAGCCTTTTTCCTGTCATTTTCATCTATGGACCAAAATATCTGTTCTGGGGTCAGATTTCTTTGTGGAGCAAAGGTTGCAAGAAGGTTCTCCTTCGAGTAATCTGGGGGTCCAATCTTAATTTTATTTTCCACACAAAGAGGGCTTTTCATTTTCTCAAGCATTCTTTTCCTAGTCAACTCAGCTATCTCAAGAGTTTCCTCCGAGTCATGCACAACAGCAGGTTTATGATTGGTCATGACTATTTCAGTACCATTATAGAGGGCAGATTGAACTTGCTTTGCACGTGTGAGACATAAGGGGTTTTTGTAGCCTATTGCTACCTTTTTCTTTTCATCATAAAACGGTTTTGGTTTACATAACATGTGCACCGTTTGAACAGACTGATCTTGTTTGAATAATCTATCTTCAACCTTTTCTTTTAGCTTTTTGATGTCTAAAAACTCTTCAATGTATTTATCTTCTTTTTGTTTAAAATCCTTTTGCAAGGTAGTCACTTCTTCCTTCATTGACTTGTTATGGTCAACGGTAGAACTGTTGGGATTTACAGATTTGATGAGACAAAAGAATAAAAGAATGAAACAAGAAGGACTAATTCAGCATTATAGGATTCTAGAAGACTTGAAGTCAAACA